>VWZT01006328.1:90674-139608 GCA_013397055.1 Pachycephala philippinensis
TTTTTGTTTTGCATTTTTTAATTATTATTATTTTTAGGAAGCATGATGGTGAAAAGCATCATGATGGGACGAAAGAGGACAGTTCTCTTTGTCCACTGGCTGGCTGTGCCTGCCATTACAGTGGGCCCTGGTTCCCCCTCCAGTTACCTAATAGAAGCAAATGTTTAAAGGATAGCTCTCACCTGCCTCCTCATTATGACTTGCTGCTAGCTGAAAAACTAGACATCTGAGAATGCAACAAAAAGCCACAAGTGGTGGGAGACTACACCAGTTTATGGGATCAGGCTCCTGAAAATATTCTAAAAAACTTGCACAAAAATGTACTACAATATTACTAGAATATTTTCTACAATTTTTATCAGTCCTAGAAAAATCCTATTTCTGCTAGCTATTCTGCAAGACTCAGTCACAAAGGTCATATTTCACAAATTATGTTTTATTCCATGTTTCAAGAAAAAGGAACAATGGAAATAGAAGTGGGTTTACATCAGATTTAGATTTACCAAAATGGAAGTGATTTTGCATATTTTTAGTACTGGTAAAGGTACTACATCTTGCAAGAAACATGACAAAATACACCTGGGTATTTTTCCTTGGATTTAATCACTGTTACCACCGTGGCTCGTCTTCAAGGAGAAAGCACGTGAGAGGAATGACAGAGAAAAACAGGGAAGGGAGTGAACATCTACAACATCTGGAATTACAGCTTGAACTTTTCAAATGGGGACAAATCCCTCGCTGTTGCAGCCTGCAGAGCTATTGTCCCCACCATGCTAAAATCTCTGATTCCGTTTACATTTCTCAATTAGCAGCACCCCAGATAGCACATCTCGCTTCTGTACACCTTTTACTCAGTAATCAGTTTAAATCCACTGTTTTCAAGCAAACATTAACTAACAAATGAATGTAGATACCTGTATTCTTCTCAGAAATCTTGGCGTTTTATTTAATGTACGTAGCAGGTATGCTTGCTTCCTGGTATTATTATTATTATTATTATTATTACATTTTACCTTCTTCTGTAAACAAGTATGACTCAGTCTCATTTCTCCTAGAAGCACAATACTTAGACAGCTTTTTCTGTCTATTCCCTCAATACTGCCCTAGCCAAGGTTATATTGGCAGCACAGACTGTAGTGTCTCATTTACAAGAATTTGTTGACATTTTGCCTTACCTTAGTGGTGCCAGTGACAGGATTTTTCAAAGGCTGCTCAGAAAAATTACTCGATACACTGACAAATTCACAGATTTGTAAAGCCATTCAGCTATTGTCTGAATTTAACAGTTCAGCAGTAAACAACAGAAGGAAATTTTTAGGCTTGATGTAGCCATGAATATACCTGCAACCCCTCCCAACATCTCAATCTCCTGTCTCTGGAGACTTCTGGCAAGGAGGGCCAGCACTTCCCTTTCATATGGACACAAAGGTCATCACGGTTTTGAACCTTCTGCTTCAACCTCCTCACACACAGGACATTAAGATCCATTTCTCCCATCACAGAAATGATGCTCCACTTGAGTCCAAGCAGCACAACAGGTCATTAGCAGAAATCATCTCCAGTCCTATGTGTGGTGAAAGAAGGTATTTGAAGCTTGGTGGTTTCAGTCCTATCTCTGATGCCACAAACACAATGGGCCTCCAGGCAGCCTGAAGTCCTACTCAGTTTCTTCCTGACTCAAACAGGAACATACTGACCACTCCAGTGGGCATATTTCTGGTTTTAAAACACAAACCACTGTACAGCTCCTGCTAGTATGCATTTAAGCACATAGTTACAAGCAATGTTTATACCATGGACCTGTAAATGTGTACCTAGTAACCTCCTTTTCCCAATCCATCACTGCAGTAAGAACTGGCACTAATGTATTATTCATTACTTTCACTCAGAAGTGTGCATCGTTCTGTTATTTCGGTAAGGTAAAACTGAAGGAAATGTAAAAGAGAGTGAAGGAAAGCCAACTATGTTACTTCTTGTTGTTCAAGAAATAAGAAAACATTAGTAAATGAAAGTTTTCTTTCTGTATTCCAATAACCTGCAAGAATGACAAAGGCAGAAAACAGATGACAAGAACAATGAGTTTTCCTTTTTAATGGTGTTTCAGAAATAATGGGGCTGGAGCATAAGCTACATTTTAAGAAGTTTCATCTCTGCAGCTACTAACTTCATGCAAAGTTTTCAATTTAGGATAGCAAATAACTGTGGACTAATTACCGGTACTGGGAAGTGTTTCCTGCTTGTCTGCAATAAATGCTCATCCATTTTGATGTAATTTTACCATGATTTTGCAAATAACTTGAACAAAAACGTATACTCCATCAGTGGGTGAAAGAAAGAACGCATACTTGTTCAAGACGGGTGTTTTAAAGTCTGGAAAGATTAGCATTCACTGCACTTTGCAACTGTATTTTATTGCAGACAGAGCCCATCCATCTCGACTGTAGTTTTTACCAGCCACCAAGCCTGAGCCAATAGCTGAGGAAAAGTTAATTCCAGGATAGCAACCAAATAGCAGCAGCAATAAGCTGCTGCCTGGGCAAAGAAAGCAAGGCCAATGCTGGTTCCAGACAGCTGTGGGAGTTAACACAGGAGAAGCAATTCCTGCATGTGCTAGCCTCTTGTGCTTCAGCTTCCCAAAAGCAAAAAAACCCACCCCCTCTACAGCTCCTCCAAACGAACTCCAGAACTGCTGGGAGGGGACGGGATTGGCAAGTATTCCACCTGGGTTTAGCTTTGCTTCCAGCTAAAGAACAATGGTGAGCACAGATACATATTTATCCTCGTGTATAGGAAAGATCCAGACCACAAAGTTCTTCAGCTGTGGGAGAAGAAACAGACAGATCCAACAGTGAACCTCTTCATGCCTTAAGAGAAAACACAAAACAGAAACAGAAAGCAAATTACAAGAGTAAGACATATGCTTGGAATCCAGAAAAGGAGTGCAATTGAGGTGGCTTAATTACCAGTCTTCTGGTTAAAAGAAAATCAGAAAGCTAACAGGCAAAGAAACAAAGACTCCCTCAACAAACCTGCACATCTGAGGCCTGGGTATTTTCCACCTAACATATTTCCAAACCCTGCATGCTAGAAAAGTTTCTTCTGAACTAAAATTTCAAAGGACAAGATTTCTCAGAAATTGAGTTTGATCCCACCACCGCACTCTGAATTGTGTCACTAACTAAGCATTTGAGACAAAACAGGAACTATTTTAAACTACAAACTAATTGAATGGTGCACGTGGGCACATAAGCACTTTTCCCACTGTACTCTGTTATTTGACTTTGGCACACAAGCTGACTTCAATATTGAGTATAGTAACTACGTGATATCGAGACTCCAGGTAGCAGATTTAAGCAAAACCTACCAAAGTACTTTTGCGTGAGCTAGAGAGAGGAAAGGAAGCCAAAGACAAGTATGAAATGGAGATCTCAGCACTCTTCTTTAAAGTCTATGAGTAAGGGATTTTAACAAAGACATCTGGTTTTTTGAAGCATCAGGGAGCTGGGAATAGACATCAGGGCAAAAATTAAACTGCACTGCAGTTGTGAGATTAGGCACAGAGCCAGGAATGAAAAGGGTTATGCCAGATGTCCGCTCTGTGATTTTTTAAATGGCTTATTGGTATCAAAGTCTGGAAAATTACAGAATTGAAAGTCTGACCCACAGCAATGTTTCTGGTCGGCCTGTTAAGTGACCACAAAACCAAAAAATGCTCAAAAAGTGCCTTGGTTATTTTCATTAGGTTTGGATTTTATGTTAGGTTAGGAAATTGGGTATCTCACACAAAAAAGAAATAATTTCACATTTGGACACAATATCACCTATTAAGACACTTCGTGACTTCAAAGAACTCAAATGGGCACCTTCCATTGCACAGCAAGTTGGGACAGACAATTCATATTCATAGCATTTTTCAGACATTCATGTTGTCACTTCTAATAATCTTCCATTCTGTTCTCCTTTACTGAAGAGGTTGCAATGATCTTTATTTTCACATTTCCTAATTTAAAAAATCAAATAAGCTATTTCAAAGGCTGTTTCTGAGTTCTTAGACAGAAAAACCAACTGAATTATGTGCTTCAGACTCTCTCTCTTTTTATTTTAAGCAAGCTTTTATACAAAAACAATACCAAAATATGTGCCTGTTTCTATCAAATTTGTAGAAAACAAGAAAAGTTGCACTAAGAATCTTTCAATTCAATTTTTAAATAAAACTTATGCAAACCAAACGCACATTCCTTGCCCTACTGCCTCCGAGAGATATATTTACCCCTTCCCCCTATAATTAAATAACATCTTTTATACCATTAGAAATTTCTTTCCATAGCTGAGTTGCTTAATAAGCCACATGTACAAGGTAGCATTTCATCTCACAGATAGTTCCTGTTGACTGATAGGCAAGAAAACTTTCAAAATTGACCGAGTTTTCTCTTTGAAACAAAGCCTTTGCTGGTGTTGCTGTTCTGACAATTCTCTTCAGAAGATGAAGGATTCAGCAAGAAGTATGTAATTTTTAGAGAACAGAATAATAATGTATTTAACCCATATGCTTTCTTGCTTTGATTATTTTTGCTGAAGAGAAACTTAGAAACTAGAAAATTAGACATACCTGCAAACACACAAAATCGGGCTTTGTGAGCCTGATGACAATGAATAAATACGTTTGAAATCCTGAAAGCAGAACTGCACTAAGAGTGAATGTGATGAAAGAGGGCAGAGCTCTGCACAGCTCTGTTTGAGAATCAACAGAAAAATCCAGATCTGTTACAACACATTTCTTTCCACAAAACTTCTGCTGTACTCAGAATGAAATACTCAGAGTTTCTTTGTTCAAAATGCTATCCTACAGCTTATCTGGGGCAGACAGAGTGAAATCTGTACCAAACCAAGTACTTGCCCTGTTTGTGGAATTCATCATCTTGCTACTGTCACAAAAGGACACAGGGGAAAACTGGAAGAATAACTTTTTTCTACAACTGAGATAAAAACTCCAAACAAAACAAAACCACTAAACAAACAAACAAACAAACAAAAACAAACCGTGAAGCATGCAATAATTCTGGATGTTCAATTTAAGACATTGAATAACATTTTTTCAAGAATGTGCCATCTTAAACTTCTTAAATATGGTTGCCACCAGCAGCAGCTGCATGAGGCCAGGACTTCTGCAGAGCAGATAATCTCCACTCACACAGCCAGAAGAAAAAGGGGCACCTTTCACACTAAATTTTTTATGGTGGCCACAGCAGGCCAAGCCTGGCAAAAGACTCGGCAGAAACAAGCACAGATCCAGTTCTCCAGGTCATCATTTTACTGTTTAAGCCTTTTCTTCTTCACTCAGGTCAGAATTTCAGTGTTATTTTTTCCATCAGCAGTGATCAAACTAGAGAACTCATGCGAAGGAAGGGTTTGTCATCATGTAATCAAGCTGAAACATCTGCATTCAAGATTAGAATGCAATGTTTTTTCTGCCAGGAAAAAAACAACCTAGACATTTTTGGTGTTTCATCTATGTATCCCAAGCGTGCAGCCTTTGTTAGAAGGCAAAGGGAAGAAAGTGCTACCGAAGACCCTATAGTCCACTGTGCTGTTGAAGTACAGCTTCACAAGAGGTGGAATTCTGAAATTCCTACAAACCACCCCAATGCCAAGCTCTTACTTCCAGCACAGACCACAAGTATCTCCAAAAGGTAAAGCAGAGCAGGAACTGACGGATAACTTTACGAGGGCATATCATGCTATGCATCCTCCAGCACATAGTCACGCTGATGTGACAGCATGTGTCAAAACCCTCAGGTTTAAAATTCTCACTTCCCATTTTTTCATGCACTGTAAGTAATATAGCTCTTGAAATGAGGCGGTATCTATCACAATGTCACAAGAACTTCTGAGAACCTCTCGTAGATCTATCAGAAGAGTTTCTTAAGCTGATTATCACATGAACCTTTCTCTCCCACATTTCAGTCATCAGCAGTCATTCTAAGTGGCAACTTAAAATTTTTGCTTATAAAATTGTTGCCTGGTACTTAAAGAAAACCTGGCAGCTGATGGCTCTCTTTTGTGAGGTCACAAAAATGTAACCATTCTCTGCAAGTAAACCTCCTACCAAATGTGTAATTTTGATGCCTCCTGAAACAAGCTCAACATTCACTGAAGTCATAAAGGTAGCCTGCACAGCTACAGCTGTTTTTATCAAGGGTCAGGAAAGCCTGATTATCTTCTACTCATCACTTCCTCAATTAGATTGATTTTCTCCTCCCAGAGCCACATCCATCACTTCAGTTAATGCTTTATACTGAAAAGGTGATGGGATTTGCCAGCTCAGCATCACTGCAATTACCTCTTAAAGCAATTACCTCTTTCATCAATTCCATTCTAACTCTTCTTGTCCTAAGAAGAAATCCAGCACTTACCAGTCTTGCTGGTCATTACTGTTCTGGTGTTTCTATGCTTTCAGAATTTTATTTTAACAACCTCATCTCCAAGATAAAAAGTTTAAAAATTGCTATTAAAATACATATATAATGAGGTAGCTGAACATTAAGTAGCAGCCAACACAAGCAACAAACCCAATTAATACAAGAATGTGAGACAGATTATGCTAACAGCATATGAAATATGCAAATAGGACTAAATACTTCTACAGTTCTTCAACATAAGCAGTAACATTATGCAACTATACGGTATATTACACAATTCAGAGATGCCTTAGTTTAATTTATAAATACAAGTGATTAAGTTTTATCATTAAAATATTTATAAAAACATGGAAGTTTTCAAATAAGCTCTACCGTTAATAGACCTGTTTAGAACAGATATAAAACTACTTCAATTTCTAACAGTTCTACCACAAAAATCAAGATGATGTAAACTTCGGACCAATTAGCTGAAATATTATATTGCAAAACACCTTCCACATTATCTCCCTAAATTAATTATTTTTCTGAAATAGCAATTTAGTGATGGATAACTCTTGTACTGTAAAATTTTCCTATCTCAATATTGGTATTATCCTCTACTCACGGAAAACTTCAGGAAGGAGGCAAGAAAAAAGCAAGAACAAGAAAGCGAGTTTGTAATTCCTAGTGTTCATTTTGGGGCATTGACTCCCAATTAGAAACAATTTGCATTAGGACAACTGATGAAAACACTGCCTCTGGCTGCACCCCTTCTGGCTTCTGTGTCTGTATTGGTTTGGCATGGCCTGGTTTTAGGTAGCAGGGCGGCTGCAAAGATGGCTCCTGTGAGGAAGCTGCTGGAAGCTTCCCACCATGTCCGGCAGAGCCAGTGGCTGATGGCTCTGGAAGATGGACATGCTGCTGGCCAGAACTGGGCCACTGAGAGAGGCTTGAAACGCCTCTGTGATGACATATTTAAGAAGAAAATCAAAACAAAGTCACGCATTTTTTGCTCCTAGTCAGAGAAGAGGAGGAGGTGAGAATATGTGAGGGAGAACAACATGGCGACACCAAGGTCAGCGGAGAAGGAGGGGCAGGAGGTGCTCCAGGCGCCGGAGCCAAGATTCCCCTGCAGGCCGTGGTGCAGACCATGGTGAAGCAGCTGTGCCCCTGCAGCCCCTGGGCCCACGGGGAACGCAGAGATCCACCCGCAGCCCGTGGGGATCCACGGGGAACGCAGAGATCCACCCGCAGCCCGTGGGGGAGGTGTTGAGCTGGAGGGGGTGGATGCCTGCAGGAGGCTGTGCTCCAGTGGGAGACCCGGTGGAGAGAGAGGGCCCTTGCTTCCAGGCTGGAGCAGCCTGGCCTTGGAGGACTGCACCCCGTGGGAAGAGACCCACACCGCAGCAGTTTTGGGAGGACTCTGTGCCCTGGGAGGGACTCACGCTGCAGCAGGTGCGGTTTGGCTGCTGCTCGTGAGAGTGGACCCACGCGGGGAAGTTCACAGGGAACTGTCTCCCGTGGGAGGGACCCCACGGCCTCATAGGGGAGGGACTCTTCTCCCGGAGCAGTGGAAGATAGACTAACCAAAACCCCCTTGCCCTGTCTCCCTGCACTGTCGGTTGGAAGGAGGGAGGGCCCGGGGCGAGGGGGGGAAGCGTTTTAAGGGCTTATTTTACTTCTCATTACCCTCCTCTGATTCTGTTAGTAATAAATTTCACTTAGTAATTAAGTTTTGAGCCTGTTTTGCCCTTGAAATATTTCTCTCGCAATCCTTATCTCACTCATGAAGCCTCTGTTAACTCTTCTCTCTTTTCCCTCCTTTGCCCAGTGTGGTAGGGGAGGGTGAGTGAGCGACTCTCCTTGGTGCCTGGCATTGGGCCAGTGTCAAACCATGACAGTGTCACAGACAAACGAGCTCTCCATCAAGCAGATCCTGAATCACTGCAACAGGCACAAGGCTCAGTTTTCCTTAAATTTTCAGGGCTATGAACAGCCTACAGTTCAGTCTGCACAGTATGGAAAAAGGGAAACCTTTTTATCCATACAAATGCAAGCAATTTCCTTCTAAGGCAGAACCTGCAGTACAGACCCATTGTCCAGCTTCACATCTGGTTCAGATTCACCAGCTCAAGTGTAGGGAAGTAGGGCATGGGTTGGGGTTTTTTCACGTTATGTTTTTTGAAAGAATCATTTAGGAGATTCCCACTGGAGCATTTCCCACTGAAATTTTAGGAATTAGCTTTCCAATTTAATGAAAAAGCTTACATCAATGAGAACTCATTGTTTATCATGAGAGGCAAGATGGCTTGAAAACAGATGAACACTCTAGAGACAAAACTGATTTTAATTAATTTTTTAAATTAATTTTTTCTTTCCTCCAGTGACAATGTTTCCAATTAAAAATTAAGCCTCAACACCTTTCTTCTTCTTGATCAATAATACTTTTAGCTTTAGAACCGTAAAAATTCCAAAAGGAAGGATAACAAAGCTATGGAACGGTCTGTTGCACAAGTCTTATGGAGAATGGTTGAGTGATGTCTCAGTTTAGAGACAAGTTTAGGAGAAAAACACTCTGGAATGAGTATTTCTCTAAAAAAATGGGTTCCAACAATACCTTTCTGCCAATAAGAAATGAATACTAGTGGATGAAAGTGAAAAAAAGTGTTTATTGACAGAGTGCCCACATGGCACAGGAAAAAAAACGGTGAATAACTGCTAGATATTGAATTTTCAGACCTTACCTCCCCCCACCACCCACTCCGGAATAAAAAAGCCGAAAATGCCAGGGAAAGAAAAAACAAAACCACAATGGCTGGCAATGTCATGGGGAGAAAAGAATGGCACCAGGTCCTGTCTAAAGGGAAAAAAACCCAAACAAACAAAAGGTTCATGCAGCAGCTTGGGCAAATAGATGGGAAGCTGGTGAATCTCTGATGTTGGTCCCCTCTTCATAGCAGATGAAGCTGGTGGATTTGGTGTCCTTTCTCTTGCTGACTTGGCTTTTCTGCGGTCTGGGGCCAAAAGGGAGCAGCCCCTTGCCTTCCCACTGGTCCCAGCCGATTCTTCTGTCAATTTTTCTTTCTGATCTCAGGCCAAAACCAAACCGTCCAATTCACTTGGAAAAAAAAGCCACCGAAGGATTGCTGCTGCATCCTCTCCAAAGCCAGGGAAAGGAAAACAAACCAAAAACTTTCTTGCCTAAGCTAACAAAAAACTAAGCTAGCTAAGCAAAAAAAGAGAATGCAGTCCACACGGCACCATGGATGCTTGGGGAGTGAGGCTTTGAAAAAGCCCACGCAAAAGCCCCAAGGCTCTGACCCCCCTGTCCCAGACCCACCTTAAAACTACAACAACCATTTTTTGGGCATAGAGCAGAAGATAAGGGAATAGACTAATCATCATAAAATCACCCCAGGACATTGGAGCTGGGGAGGCTCAGCCTGGAGAAAAGGAGGCTCAGGGGGGACCTTCTCTCTCTACAGCTCCCTGAAAAGAGGGTGTAGTGAAGTGGGGGTGGGTCTCTTCTGCCATGTGTCAAGTGAAAGGGTGAGAGGAAATGACCATAAACTCCACCATGGGAGGTTTAGATTAGACATCAGAAAAAGAAAAAAATTCACTGAGAGAGTGGTCAGGCATTGGAATAAGTTGTCCAGNGGACATTGGAGCTGGGGAGGCTCAGCCTGGAGAAAAGGAGGCTCAGGGGGGACCTTCTCTCTCTACAGCTCCCTGAAAAGAGGGTGTAGTGAAGTGGGGGTGGGTCTCTTCTGCCATGTGTCAAGTGAAAGGGTGAGAGGAAATGACCATAAACTCCACCATGGGAGGTTTAGATTAGACATCAGAAAAAGAAAAAAATTCACTGAGAGAGTGGTCAGGCATTGGAATAAGTTGTCCAGGGAGGTGGTAGAATCACCATCTCTGGAACTGATCAAGAGACCTCTGGATATGGCACTTGAGGATTTGATTTAGGAGTGATTATGATGGTGCTGTTGGTTATGATGTTTACAGTTGGACTAGATGATCTTGAAGGTCTCCTCCAATTTTAATCATTCTGTGATCCTCCATTTTGCAGGGAAGTCTTTTGGACTCAGAGCTGGACTTCCAATTAAGGCTCAGATTTTTGACTCAGTGTCACAAGACAACATTAAGAACAATGGGAAAGAAGGAGGACAGAGAGAACCATCAAGATACACCATGTCACTGCATACTAGATACAAGCATGAGGAAAAATGCAGAAAGTGAAGGATTTAAGTAGTAAGAATCTCTGAAAGATCTGTTCCTCCCCCACCATTTCTTTCTTCACAACCCTCCATTGTCCAGCCAGTTCCTCAGCCATGCAGCACTTCCCACTGCAGGGGGACGGTAACACCCCAGGGCTCACACAGCAACAGCACGGCTTTACTCCAGGTATCAGAGCTGGCTTCCTCCGTCCAGCTGTACTTAAACACCACCACCACCATCTGATTCTTTCTACTTTATGCTTTTTTCCTCCATGTTCGAGCTGCATTTGCTTCCTCCAGCAAATGCCAAAGAAAATAAGAGTATCCATCAAAGCAATAGATACAGAAGATTAAAGCATTTTGATGACTTATCTCCCTGGTCAGATAGTATAAAATATACTGGGGTCAAACAATTTCCCCCTAAAGGCTCTCTTTTCCTGCTGTATTTCCAAATACATTTTTCTGGGGGTAGATGGAGACATGAGCAGGGGAAAAAGAAGGGTTTGAAGAACACAGGGAGATGTAATGGGGAGCGAAACAGTGCAAGAGGATTTCATGTTTTGGACAGTCCTTGCCAATGAACACCATGAGCACAGAACACCATGGAGTTTGTAGCATTTACTTGCTTTCAACTGTATTTGCAGTTAAAACATCAACATCTTCCTGACTCCTGCCTGCAATACATCTCTCACTGCTTTGGCATGCAGAGACCCAAACAAAAGGAGCTAGTCAAACACTTACAACAAAAGGAAAGAGAATTTTCCTCAAGTGTGAAGTGAAATGACTAAACCCCATTAAATCTCACTTTTAAAATTCTTACACGAACTCTTGTATACTATTGAATTTACTTGCTTATGTGTCACTCTTTAGACTTTTAAGCATTTTTCATAAACTTGTGCCACAGGCAGATATCCCAACTGCCTGTCTGCCTACCTTCTGAAAGGCAGCAGTGGGACAGGAGTCTGTCTGTGTGTTGTTATAACAGGTCAGGGCACTGTACAACTGCAACCAATTTAACCACACCTTGTAACAGTGTGATTTAATGGCAAAACTCTGGGGAATTTAGTAACTAATTTGATGCTGAGGTTAACTTGCAGATGTTTCTGAAGGGAAGACACTGGGTAACATGTGTTGCTATCTTTATACCATTAAAGTCATAGATGAAGATGTAAGAAGACCTAGAAAGCAAAAGAAATTAAATATACACTTCCTCCATGTCAAGTGCAGATTTTCTAACAAATTATTAAGCAAAACAATTCTGCTGGGCCCTGTGACTCCTCTTCCCCACAGAAGCAGAGGGTGTCACCTGGAAGCTGTTCAGCATGAGGCACATATACAATGCTGCTTTCACCACTACAGAAATTGTCTAACTTTAAATGCCTTTCAGGATTTCTTGGATTATAGTTGAAGGAGGCAATTAGGAAAAAAATAATTTTTTTCCAGATACTACTGACAAAAAAACCCAAGCTCTTCATCCAGTGAAAAAGATACATTATTTCAGCTACTTTTTTTTTCAGCATCTGGTAGATGAGCACTCATCCTTAAGCTCAGTCTGGTACAGGGTTGCAAAGTCAGAGAACATGATTATCATGCTTTATAGCACAAATTTTGTTTTAGTTTTACTTCACAGATGCCTAATTATCAGCACAAAATAGACTGTGTTTTTTGGATTATTTATTGTAGTAAAAAACCTACCGTATTAACTATGCTAATGGAAAGTATGAACAAACCACAAAACTTTGCTTGGCAGAAGCTTCTCATAAGCTGTAAACCAAACCATTATAAAATACACTACTCGCCACAATGCCACATTTACAACACTATCCCATCACTACATCAGCGTTTTATACCTTTTTTTCACCAGAGAAAATTAATTTGGCCTAACCTGCTGAGGCGAAAACAATCAGAAATGAAATCTCCTATTTTGGACCTTGAAAATATACTTAAATGGTCTACAAAGACTTGGATGAAGTTAAGGCACCATCTTCTGCTCCTGAGCTATGGAACTTAAGGAAAAGCTTTCCATATAACTCTCAATAGTGAGACTTACAGTGCTTCAGCTTCCCTGCCGTGAAAGAAGGAAAATGACAGCAGACTGCTATCCTAGTGGGAAGGAAAGCCTGGGAGGTCTGACATACATTGACAGGACGATAAGGAGAGGCAGATATGAGACAGATGTAGATAAGAGGAAACCTGGAATTTTCCAGCTTGGCCATCACTCCTAAAGATGTTCAACTTTGGACATCAAGGACACCAAAGCTTCCAGCAAGTTGCCACACACAGGCGGGAGGACCACTAGGCTGTGCTGAGTTGCAAGGGCAGCCAGAGCTTGCAGATCACTTGACTGAGCTGTAGCTATGCAGGGAGAGGCCTGCGGTTATACTGAAAGTCAGCACCTACATCTGACTGTCCCTCAGGCAGATTTCAAGGTAAATTTTAATTAAAGGTGTGGATAGCAACAATGATCTCCACAGCTGAAAAATGCTTGTGACCTCTTTGTCAGAGTTACAGACTATTTCAGGATGAGCATGACAAGACAATTTCAGAAGCACATGTGGATCCTCCCTCTTGGCCTCATGAATAAAATGGGTATATATATCACCAGTCACCAAAATACACCCTCCCACCTTCCTCCAAGTACTGCCAACAAGCCACACCACAAGCAAGTCACATCCTTTTACATCCATACCCAGATGGTGGTTAGATATTGGGTAGGAAGGACATCCAACTCTGAGGCAACACAGCCCAAGCTGCCTCCACATGCCCTCTAATAGTGTGGCTACAACATGCTGCTGAGCTTTTCTTCACCCTGTGGAGAAGAAAACACTCTTCACAAAGCAAAATAATAAAATACAGTGTGTCAGGGACAACTGTTGGGGCTGAAAACACAACTGTCTGAAAAAGGGCATTTATTAACTGAATGCCTGCAATGTGCTTTCCTCTACACATTCAGAACGATAAATGCAAATATTTTAAAATTTAGATCTGATAGCTTGAGATAAAAAGTTACCTCAAAACAGATCACCCACATTTGTTTGATTCTGCTCTGTCATAGTTTTGAGAAACAAGAATAGCATCATCTGCTTTTCAGCTTATCACCTATACATCAAACATGTTGCCTTCACTTTGACTTGGGTACCCATGTAAGGTGAAAAATGTAGACTCTAGTAAGCACTTCAAACAGAGGTGCTTTAATAGCAGAGAATATTGGCAATCTAGCATTAACAAAGTGTTCCCCTACCTTACATTTCCTTTCTCCCTCACAATCAGTTTAGGATTAAGGCATATATGTATCGATAGCCACATGAACATATGCTCAGATATGAATAAATATACACACACACAAAATTTGAATTACCACCTACTGCTGTGTAAGAATTTCTTTTAAATATATATATATATATATAACTAAAGTTCAAGAGTATTTCTGGGTCCAATACACACAGTTTAAATGTAGTTGGGAAGCTAAAGAGGCAGCAAGAAATATGCGTGAGTCAATCTAAAAGAACCACCAATTGCTTGGCTCTTCATCTGCAGGTGAAGTACCAGTGCCCCACAGAAGGACCTTTCATTTTCCTTTTGCAAGCACTTTTGTGAGAGGGGAGGGTAAAAAAATAAATCAGTATTTGCTTGGAATTTCAGAAATGGATTGCAATGCAATTACAGCTCCTATTCCTAGAGGATACAAAATTTATGAAGTTATTCTAGAACTCATCTCTCCAGATATTAAAACTGCCTTATGAGGAAGAAAACAGACTACAATAGTAAATGAAATGTTCAGTGACAAACACAAGAAAGACAGAAATAAAGTGGCTATCTGCCTTACAAACAGAAGTACTCTATACCCTGTGAGCTCTTTTATTTAAAATAATTTTGGAATCTTTGATCTTCTATGTATAAGATATGTACTATATACAGGTATATATATAATAAATATGTTACCTATAAAAGACATGTGATAGATATATAAGATAGATGGATACACCTATCTTGCATGTATATACATATATATATATACATATACACACACAGATATAGATATATATAAAATGAAAAAACCTAACATTTCACTAGAATAAGGTCGGCACTCATTTCTTAGAATGAGAGAACATTTAAACACCCAATCAAAATCTAAATTAAATATACAGAAATGACACAGCAACAGTCCAAATGACACAGCTTTATAAATCCTACTGAAAGGGTTATAAATAGTGACACTGACAGATGTTAGAAGTACAAATCAGAAGAAAGTCAAAAGGTATCAATATGGAATATGCAAAGTTTGTTGATGCAGGTTTTTGCATCAAACAGTCTGACCATTCACTCCTGTTTATGACAGAAAACTGGAAATTACCATGGGGAAATATTTATTTTAAACTTATTCCATTATTCACAAAGGACTCGTCCTTGCAACACTTACTAATGCTTTGTCAGGAAAGATTTCATTGCCTACCATGATATAGTTTCTAATTATTCTAGGTCTTAATGCCATCTCATTGCACCAAATTACAGCAATTCAGTCTCTGTCCTTCATCTGTGCACTGTTCTTCAAATTGTTTCCATCTAGATTATTAACAAGTCCAAACATAACACAATTCAGACCTATTAACTTTTTGCATTATTCATATAATTTGGTCCCCACTTGTTTTCTGGGTACTCCTTGAAGCCATTTGCAATCAGCCCCAAGTTTTAGATTTTGTGCATTATTTGTACAAGAAGTAGAAACACTGCATTAGCACAGTATGAAGTGATGAAAGCCTGGGGAGCACAAACAGAGTTTGAACATTGATCTTAGTTTATGAAGAAAGCCATCTTTGTGAGTTGTTGGCATCCAGTTGCAAGGACATGACATAGTACTCTGCTCTAACAACTGCTGTCTGACATGCTCAGGAGAGTGATATGAAAAAGCTTTAATAGCACCAGACCACTAGACCACTCAGGTACCAGTGAGTGTAATAACACAGTTACAACCTATACCCGGCTCAAAATTAGCCTATGTGCACAGGAGATGGGAAGGGTAAGGACAGGGATGGTATCTTCCCATCCATCGCTGCCTTGCAAAGGAAACCTCCATGTTCCTTCTCAACAGCAGCATATTAATGAGTCTGTGAAAGGCTGGATTTTAAAACACGTTTTCTTTTAGATCATGTTTAGAAACTAATTGTCAGCAGAAAAATATTCTTACGGCAATAGCGGCACATAGCTAATGCCTATTACGAATGAAGGCATTTCAAAACCTCTGCTGGTTATGTTGGCTGATATCTGCTGCACTACCCCAGACTGCACATGAACCATCTTAGGAGTACACCATTTATCATTTATTTGTCAAAAAGTATGAATTTAAGCATTTTTGTTATAAATGTGGCAATACTTCTCACTGAAGAAATTATAAAGGCACTAAAAAGTGTGCTAACTATTTTAACAAAAAACTTTTCTGTAGAAAGCTAAAAAAAAAGGAGTAGAACACTGATGCTTTCAACTACTGTAGATGCAAGTTGAGGTATAAGGTGTAAGGCTCTTCTATGCCAAAGGCTTTTAGACAGATTTTTGGTATCTTAATAACAAGTTGAAGGGTACAAAGCCACTGTACCTTCCATCTGCATAGTCTGCATCTGCACCTCCCCACCAGACATCTGAATCATCATCTTCAGCATCAGCTGAATCAAGATTGTCGCTTTCCTCTGCTAACGGGCAGCAGACAAACTCCACACCACGAAACTTGTCGATTCCACAGGGCAGCAGCATGCCATAGTCGTGCAGATTCATGCTCTTCTCACTACAGGACTGTAGAAAAGAGGGGAAAAAAAAGCAGCAACAATATTGGCGTGGAGGAAGACTAAAAGATGTCATAGACCTTGAAAAAATATGAAGGGGCTACATACTGCCTTAGGAAGTTAAAGCTGGCGAACTGCATGATCTCTGAAATTTGAAACATGATTTAGAAAGGCCACACTTGCACTCGCTACTTGACTGTAAGCAGCTCCCTACCTATGTCCACTGTAAGCAACAAGCTCTCCTATCAGTCTTTCCAGGAACATAAGACTTGTGTCCTCCTATATACATGATAACTCCGTATCTTCCTGTCTAAAATCCTCACAGGCTCTGCCTCATAAACAGAAAACTTGATGACAGAATAATTATTTGATTTATTAATCCCAATCCTGATGCATTAATGCTATTGAAGACTCCACCGCAAGGTAGATCAACATTTGAAACACCTCTTACACTGGAAACACACTGCGTCTGGTCTTACACTTCTGCCAGTACAGTACCTCCTAGCCTCATTTGGAAAACAGTCAGTCATGTATAATTATACCTTAAAGATATAGTGATGTAGAACAGGAAATAAAATGAAAATACTTCAGTGGCGCACAGTGATGATGTTCTTCCAGGCTATTGCCATCAAGCTTGCAAGTAGTCAAAGAGAACTAGAATTTCCCTGTGTGAAGGTTGGTGCCTTTAATGTTTCATTTAAGTATAATTCAAGCAAGAACTGAAAATCTGAAAAGCTGCTGATTACATTTCAAATTTCATCTCCAGAAGGTGGAATAATGTACAAACTAAGAGGTTCCAAAAAAACAGCAGCCAGAAATCTTGGAAAGTCATCTCAGTTTTTATTCCTAAAACCTCTCTACGTAAGGAAGTACAGTCCAAAACACATTAGAAATTAAGTTTATTTCTATTTCCGGTAAAGCACTGTTAAATTATAAAAACTCTGTGCCTGACTGCAAAATGCCTTTGGCTAGTCCTAGTTTGATCAGCTTTCCTGCCCTTTTCTGCTGAATTTCACATAGTGCACTCCCTGAGGCCTGTTTGATCTCTGTGGGCACTTGGCATACCAATATCCGTGATAAATAATGGATAATATCCACCCAGGATAATGATTCAAGGCAAAGCCTAGGCATTTAGTTCCAGTGCTAACACAGGAAACTGGAGTTCGTGAGTGAATGTGAGGAAAAAAATAGTGCTGTAAATAGTGCTATGAAAGAGGGTCAATGTTCAAAGGTCAATGGTAAGTACTCAGTCATGGACTCTAATGTGCTCTGAATCCCATTTCCTACCTTATAAAAAACCCAAAATGCCATTCACTCAAACATTTGAAAGTATGGCTTTTTGTTTACCACATCGCTGCTATATTTAAAGTCATCCTCAGAAGAGTGACACAGCTTGAAAGAAGGAAGGCAGTAAATTTTAAGACAGATGAATGTACCTCTTTAGCAACAGTATGCCAATGCAGGTGAGTTTCACACACATCCATCCTTTCCTGGTGAAGGAACTTGCACTTGTCTGGCACCAGAAGGGCATCACTCACAAACTCGCCCACTGGAAGGGAAAAGAAAAAAACACCCAAGAAATATTAATTTTGCTTCCAATACCTCATCCTGTTAAACCTCTAGCTACTCCTAGCAGCTTTTGTGAATGAGTGGCAGGTTTGCAGAGAATGGAACAGTTTCTAGATGGTGCTTTAATTATGACCTTCTTCCAACTTGCCACTGGAAAGGAGCTCCTGTCTTTGATCGCAAATGGATTTGTTTATGAAAACCTCAGCATAGTAAAACATGCAGGACCCATTGCAGACATGTGGTGCAACATGAAGTCAGGAGTTGGCAGATCTAGTTCCAGGAAGGGGACTATGGGGGCAGGGAGGGACAACTACATTTTGCATCTTAATAGCAGTAGGGAGAGAGTTTGAAGTGTTCTGAAATACTTTGGTGTCCTACATAAAACAAACTACACCAACACCTTGTTTCAAAACATTTGAGAATATTTCCACTGATACAGCACTAACAGCAACACAGTCAACTTAGCTATTTTTGTTGATGGAGCCTCTTCATTGCATCTTCATGTCATCAGCCAGATGAACTCGGGTTAGCCCAGAAGGCTGATAAGCAAGTAGAGCTCATCAGCAAGGGAACAAGATGATTAATGATCATCAGAATATCTGGTCAGGTCGAAGTGGGCAGAGAGCCTTTTTTTCCCAAGGACATAAATGACCAAAGAGATTGTTCCGTCTTCAACAGCAGAACAAAAATTCACATGCTCATGAAATAAACACTGCTTATAGCATCAGTACTGACAAGTAAGAAGAAACTCAGCTGCTAAGTAACATGATTTATTAGACTAAAATCACTTTAATTCTGTACAATTCTGGCATTACAATTAAATAATAACTTCAAACCCTCTCAAAGATACTTTTTAAAGGAAAAATTACAGAGTACTTTAGAGAAGTGTATATACTGAACAGACATTGGATTGTGAAAGCACAACTCAGCTGGCATAAATCAGCCCCCTGAAGCCCACTTGTCTGTAGCCTCCAAAAAACTACAGCCTATGTTAAATGGAAGAATCAAGGTGCTCCAATGGCTACCAGGATGTAATAACAGGTTAACTTATCAAAATGAGATGACTACAAGTTTATTGTTGAGTAGAGAGTCCTCTCAGGAAGCTGATGAAGTGGCCCTTAAGGCTTACAATTAAAAAGTCAGTTTTAAAAATAACCAACACCCAATGCATTGGAAAAAAGCAGAAGTCAACAAATATATCTTTGTTAATCACCAAGATGTGTATTTTGCACTAAATTCCTTGCTATATTTCAGTGCCTTTGATCTGAAGCCCGTAAAATCAATTAGTCAACTAAGAGCTAGCAACTAGTTTCCTTAACTCAGTTAGTTAACTAGGGAAAAAAAATTGTTCTTTTTATCCTTTCTTAGCACATCCTAATGTCTGCAAATTAACAGAAATGTTTTCTAGAGGTGTCCAAAATTACCTGGCAAAAATAATGAGTAAGTACGCTTTCTGGTAACCTAAAATACAAAATTCGCACTTTCATTTAATGAAGTCTCAGTTCCCAGTGGTGTCACACACAAATCCTGCAGTGAAATTCACATAAATTTGCAGCATTTTGGGAACCAGCCTGACACATACCTGAACTTTCTCAGGCCATAAGTAATTGGCAACTGTTAATGCTTTAATTTAGTTAAGTGCCTGAGCACTAAGCAAGCACACAGGAACTTTGCTGAAGACTCAAGAGTATGATGACTTCATACAGAACTGCAGCGTCCTGCACCTGAGGAGGAATAACCCTGGGCACCATCACAGGCTGGGGGCCAACCTACTGAAGAGCAGCCCTGCGGAGAAGGACCTGGGGGTCCTGGTGGACAACAAGCTGTCCCTGAGCCAGCAGTGCCCTTGTGGCAAAGGAGGCCAATGGGATCCTGGGGTGCATTGGGAAGAGTATTGCCAGCAGGTGGAGGGAGGTGATCCTGCCCCTCTACTCAGCTCTGGTGAGGCACATCTGGAGTGCTGTGTCCAGCTTTGGGCTCCACAGGACATGAGAGACATGGAGCTCCTGAAGTGGGTCCAGTGGAGATTACAGAGACGATGAAGGGACTGGAGCATCTTCCTTATGAGGAAAGGCTGAGGGAGCTGGGCCTGTTCAGCCTCGAGAAGAGATGACTGAGAAGGGACCTCATCAATGTCTGTCAGTGTCTGCAGGGAGGGGTCAGAGCATGGACCAGGCTCTGCTCAGTGGTGCCAAGCAATAGGACAAGGGCAGAAACAGATAAAGGTAGTAAAAGAAAATCCATGACAAAACCACACTGCTAAGCATATGGCTGCAGATGGTTAGGTTCCAAACAAAAAAGCATGTTCAGACAAGTATTTTCAAACAAAGCCTGTGCTAAATTTTGAATGATGAGGAAGTGCACACGCTGAGGCTCTAGGGCTCAAGGCTTCATTTTCGTGTCACCTATGAGAACAAAGGCCTTGCTAAAACAAATTTACAAGCTCAAGAACTGTACTGTGCAGGCACAGTACATATTTGAGAACATTCAGAGAAAGTGTCACTTCCCTATTACTTTGCATAGATTACCCAGAGCCATCCCACACTTGGCATGATACACCAAGGAACAGATCAACCCTTTTCCTGTCTTGCTGCCCTGGGGCTTTGCCCTGCCCTCCTCCCAAGCTCCAACACCTCTGCCAGCTCTTGTGTCCACACAGCCACATTTCTTTACTACATATTATGTTATACATACAGTATTACATCTATTTAAGCAGCTCTGTAGCTTTAGGCATTTTTATTAAGTGTGGTGTTTACCTAAATCTTTATGTGTGATGTTTTCTAATCTATAACATTGGTGATTAAAAGAAAGCTGCAATCTGCATCAGAGTACAAGCCAAACGCACTGGCCTCAAGTTCAAGGAAACAATGCTTTCTTGAAAATGCTTTTTCTTTTCTTCAGAAGTCCAGAAAAGCAGAGAAGATGCAAAGCACCTTGATAATTGAAAAAAAAATTCAGTAAAATGGTTTAGTAAGCACAATTATCTAGCAATAAAATGAACCAGTCATAGTGCGCTTCACTATATTAGACTCAGTACCTACAGATGAAGAGAAGAGGCTGTGCCTGTCAAAATGTGGTTTGAAGGAGAGTTTGCTGCTGTGCCCAGCCCCCAGCATGGCTGTCCTCTGAACTTGGGCATGCCACAGGTTAAGCCATATGGTTAAAGATCTTCACTCTAGTTTGAAGGACTTTAACAACCTATAGCAAACAAGGGATTTGTAGATTTCTTCAATTTCAAATTTAATTTTAAATGGAAGTTAAAGGCCTCTCCCTAAAACCCATCCACCAGCCAACATGAAGGCAAGGTGGTGCTGATAAAGTGTGTCTGTGCCCCAGCAGCCTGAAACATCTATATTTTTCTGATGAGAAGAGGCTTAACTCTTCTGCCCATAACACTGTCTCCAAAAACAGCTCTGTAGCAAAACTGTCCCCACTCCCTCATTTTATCTGTAGCCTGTAACACGAATATCAGTTAGAGACCCACAGCACTGCAGAAACACAGCAATGCAGATCTGAATCTAAAGGGTAGGAGCAGAAGTGCCAGCATGACCTGCGCATCCACCTCTGGTGCATGAAGTGGGAATAGCCGCAACTCTTCTGTGTTCCAGAGTCTTGGCCAAAACCAATGCTGATCTCAATATTTACCCTTCATCACTGAAGTACCAATAAATTATTTTCCATAACTGGATGGGGGGTGGGGGAGGTTTTGTTCTGTTCTTTAGCAGGCATAGCAAAAAATACACCCTGATACAGTGACTCTCAAGTCAAACGCTTTAACTATTCTAGGCTACAAAAGGCAATTACTTGGGATGAGCAAAGCCCTCCTGCTATTAGATTAAGAACTGACTGATAATTCTAGTTGTACTATACTTTAGTGTCTTGATGCTCTTACAACCGTGTTAAGTAAGCATGGCAATTAAGGTGCTTTCCACAAACACTGCGATGGCACACAACATGCCACATGCTTGGGACACGAGGTTGAGGTGAAGGGAAACCCCTCTGAAACGGACTCATTGGCATCTAAACATCCACACGTGCACCACAAGGAGCTCCAGCCTTGATATATCACATGATCTACTGTGATTTTTGGCAAGTCCAAATACCTCACATACCTGAAATATGAAAGGCTTAATGAGACCATTTTGTGAAGATTTACTAAGATTTTGTCAAGAACCCTGGGCAGAATGCTGACCACAACCCACTAGGAAAAAAAAAAATCCACGAGGAATATAGGACAGTGGTACCTTCAAAGATGACAACACTTTTACTGCAAACAAACCATGTGCCCTCAGTGGCTGCTTACACAGTACTGCCTAAGAGAGGCAGTTATATCCCTGCCATTACATGCCACTGTTATTCTGTTTGCAAAACATCCTGTCCCTGTATAGCTTTGTACAGCAAGATGAAGTAAAAGAAACACAGAAATGTTTCTCACAGCACTGACCACCTCAGCCTGGAAAGGAAGTGCAAGGGACAAGAGACAGGAGTATCTTGACCTCCATGTCCCTGGAAATTGTCACAAAAAACAAAACCTGAGATGTTCATAAATATTTCTCCTCCTCCAAAACAGGTAGAATTCTTTTTCTTCCACAATGAAGTGCACACATCCCTGTCAAGTGCTTACGGTGATGTGTAGGGTGCAAGAGTGCAAGAAATAGGAAACAAAAGGGAAAAGACCCAAAAGACTTCTGAACCCCACGTCATATGTTGAGGACTTCCTATATCCAGAATGGTGCAGAAGACTCCAGATATTTGGGTATGCTCCCTCTTTTTGTGACAGGGCTTTAATACAGAGGAATTCTCTGTCATCCGGTGTATAAATCCACCAAAGGCCTTTTGTTCTCCATATCTACTTGTTTTCATAGTGCTTAGCTAACAAAAGCCATCATTGAGCACATCCCAGGACCTCAAAGTCAGTACCTGCTGAGTCAGCCAGGTAAAACAAAGTATACCAGTATGGACACAAAAGGTATTTGGGGAACTGGCTGAAAGACAGGTTTTCTTCTAAAGAGGCACATTTCCCAAGTACCCCTGCACCAGAGGTCAAAAACACTCTCTGGACTCACTAACCCAGGAAGGCTCAAGAGGAGAAAACAGAAATGTCATACATATGGGTGCTGCATGTGTTCTTATTAAAAGAGCAGCTATTATCTCAAGAAAGGACCTACTTCATCCTCAGGACAGAAAAATGACATCTGTACACCACTGAAACAGTCTTTATGACAGCATCATCAGTCTACTGTTAACAGTCTACTGTTAATTAAAAAATCACAGATACTAAGAAAAAGCCTCAGGTGGCGTGAATTTTTTTGCAGAAACACATTCTCTTCATCATTTTCAGGCTCTTCTTTTATATAAAGTACACTTTAATTTTTTTTTCATTTGCATCTCTAAATATTAATTGCCCCCTATATTGTAGTCTTCTGACTTTACTGAGATTCCCTTTATTCCCTATACTCATGTGCTTAAGTTCTCTTCAAATTACACATTTTTTCGCGACTGATAAGCTCCTGTACAGCTCTGTCAGGCAGGACAAAAAATAGCAGAGCACAGCATGACACAAGTTAGGGGGAAACAGAAGAGTCTACTCACACATCCTAACACAGTAGGAAAGGAATTGGGTTATTCAAGGCACTCTTCTCTGTACTCAGTGAGTGTTTAATGAAGTTGGTTTCCAAAAATGTTACGACAGAACAAAGACAGAAGCTTTTAAAAAATAAAAACACTTCTAAGAACCTTCAGAGAAATTATCAACAAAACTGTATACCATGATTTGATAAAGATAACTGATACTGCAGGACCCATTTTAGTGCCCTTCCTTATATTTAAATATAAACACCAAATAAAACTTAGTGGTATTTCTAAAGAGCAGATACATTCCAAATCTTCAGGAATCATATATTTGTGAACGTTTTCCCTCCTCCAGCTGCCTTCAGGTTTTCACAAGCTGTAATGTGTCCGAACTTCAAAACATATTAGGCTTCATAAATGCTAACAAATGCACAAATTTTTAACACTCCAGCTATTAACATCACGTACTGTTGCTGCCGAGCTTCACAAGGAGCTTGCACACCAGCTGTCAGTGTTCCTGCTCTGCCTCTCACAGTAGGCAGCAGACATGTTTTGCAGCAAGACCTGCAAATGCCAATCTCCAAGCGGTTTAAAATTTTGTGTCGTACCTCTGGCTGAAGGGACACTTAATGCACTTCATTATGTAAGATGTACTTGAAAAATGGGCTCTGAAATGGCAACAACATCCAGTGAGAAGCAATTTGGATTAATGAATTCTTTAATACCTTATGTGTTCATACCAGTGACCTGCTAAAGACACCAATCAAATGGAAAGATAGCATAAAGATAAAATGCTTGGGAATAATTCAGTACTACTGGGACCAGTAATCCTGCTGTGCTTTGCATTATTATATGATGAGATGTGTCTCACGGGCAATTACTGGTAATTGGAATAAAGCATCTGGTATTAGGAGTAAGGCTAGAGAAGGGCCTGCCAGTCATTGATGTCTAGAGGGAGTAATGACCATAGATAGGTGGAAAGAATGAAAATGCTACAGACATTTAAGGTTTGGCCATCAAAAGCCATTTCAAATGCTAACATTTCAATGAGGAATAGAACATATTTTAAACAAGGAGATGTTTACTTCAGCAAGATTTCAGTTCTGTTCCCCGGCTCTCCCCTCCTAAACACCTTCATATGGCTGATTTTTTAATAAAAAATTTACTTCCTTTTACTTCAGTAGTAATTTAATCCAATTGTTCCTCTCCTTCTCTCTCTTCTGACAAAGAACAGAAATCAGTATGAAAGCCAGTTTGGGCAGTAAATGTTTCTGCAACACCATCCTGTGCAAAGGCTATCATGAGTGAACAAGTAACTCTATAGGCAGCATTTGAAATAAATAACTCCATAAGCAGCAGCTGAAGATCAACTTTGCAGAAATACTTTGTTGATTATTAACACCCTAAGCAATCACTTCCTGTAACACTGCTGAGTCCTGACCAAACTTTCACTGAAATTGTTACTACTTGTGCGAGAAGGACTATGACATATTACCAGCGACATGGGAAAACAAGAAACTGCTTTAAGGCTTTGCAAAGTTTACAAGCAATCGAATTAACAATTACCTGACAAAACGTGATTTTGTTCTATACAAAGCAAAGCCTTTACCCATCTCACAGGAAGGATGGCAGTGTGGTCTGGCAGCTCAGCCACGAGCCAGTCGGGATGGGATAGCTTGGGAGAAAGAGAAGAGCCTATTTGCGCATGTAACTCAAGCAGCAGCCAAGCAGACTGAATGCAATGTCGCAATCTGCATTCAGCCAGCAACACTTTTTGAAATAAAATACTAATTATTAGCAACAGACAACTGATAAACACTGGCATTTCTTCCTGTTAAGGACACTTCTGAACAGTTAGTAAGCCAGGTTTTTAAGTATCAGGGCAATAGAGAACTTCTTGAAACTTGTCTATGGCTACCATATACTGGTGTGGTGGTTTGAAGAGACTGAGTTGATGAACAGAGTTTTAGACCAATTGCTTCTCGCAATTTTGCATATAAAAGTCACTGGTGCAGGGATTTTGAGTTTCTGGTTTCCGGTGTTTCTCCCGGAGGGATGGCTGGGCCGGGCCCGCCGGGCCCTGCTGGGCCGGGGCCCCCCTGCCCCCTCCCCCGTTCTCTCAGCACCGTGGCACGGACCCCAGGTCACTGTGAAGAAACTGCCCCAGGGCCGCAGGCAGCTAAAACCAGCCATGGACTGCCACACAGCTAAAATCCACCCGGCACAGCTTTTGAAACTGGTGAGCTACCCCTCCCCCCCTCCACGTGGCTTTGCGCAGACCCGGCGGCAGCCGATACAGTTTTCTGCCACCAACGCAGCCATAATCGAACTGGAGAAACATCAAGTAGTTCGCAGCATAAAGGAAAAGAGGCTTTTCTTTCCAGCGTAAAGCCTGAAAAGAAATCAGCATGGAAGCTTCAANCCATGCCAGGTCACTTAAGAGTTGTAAGAGACTTTTAAAAATTTGTGAAGAAGAGAGTTGTTGCTTTTCAGGCTGGAATTTGCTTATCCTTAAAAGAAATACCCCAGTTGTGGCCCATGATGGCAGTTGTGGGAAGACTGCAAGATTAATGAGAGAAATATATTTCACGGCAGCAGATTTCCGGGCGGGTCTGTTTGCTAGTGGAAGTTTTGAAAACCACGCTTGAGCAGAAGAAAACTCTTTTTCTTCAAATATGGAAGAGACTTTTGAGAACTGCAATTCTGACCTAAATCACATGTTTGTTATCCTTTGTGCGAGTTGGGAGAAAAAGGGGGAGGTGCTGGAGGGAAAGGGGGGTTTGCTTTAATTTCTTATTATTCCTTATTACCTTTAATTCTGTTAGTAATAAACTTCTTTATATTCTTTAAAGTTTTGAGCCTGCTTTTGCCCTTCTTCTAATTCTTATCTCACAGTAAAAGACGCAAACTAAACCTCTACAACTGGTTTTCCAAAAAACACCTTCATGGTTAGAAGTTTTAAGGTCTCTGATTTATAAACCAGATTAAAATACAAAGTTTAAAGCAAAACCTGACTGATTTACATATTTTAAGATCACAGAGTTTGAGGGAGTTTTTCCTGATGTCTGGAAAAAGGCAGAAGCTGCAACCACATTGCAAGAAAGATGCTTTGGGGAATTACAGGCCAGTCTGCCTCACTTCAGTTTCTGGGAAAATCATGAACCTAATCCTATTGAAAGCAATTTATGAGCAAACAGAGATGACAATGATTAGCAATAGCCAAAACAGACTAACAACGGTAAATTGTGCTTGATCAACCTAACCTGCCTTCTAGGATGAAACAGCAAAATTGGAGAGTTAAGAACAGAGCAGTAGATACCATCCACCTTAACTTTAACAAGGTATGCAATACCATCTCTCTCTGGCAACATCTTTGTATCCAAGTTGGAATGTTATGGTTTTCATGGATGCAGTCCTAGTTGGGTGAAAAACCATGCTGTGGAGCTCAATGAGTAGTGGCTCCTGGCTGTACTGTACTCATGGCCATACTCTGCCTGGAAGAAGTAAAAATACCACACCTCAGGGCTTCTTTTCAGCACTGGTTTTGTTTAGCATAATCTATCAAAGAGGAGAAGACAGGCTGCCTAATGAGGAAGACAGTACATTAGATTAGACCTAATGTAGGAAATGACCTGCCTCACTGGATATGCAAATTTTTTGGACCCACTCCAGATATTAAAAAATAGTTTTTAAAAGAAACACAATGTAAATACAGTTTCTGGCTTATATCATTAAACACGCTGAGAGAGGAAAGGGGACAGGATTCTGTTCACCAGGACTCCAGCTCTCCTATCTTCAAGGGCAGGATGTGAAAGTTACAACTGTTACTAATGATGGGGCTGAATTGCTCCAAATAACTAAGAAACAAAAGCTCTATATTGTCACTAATCCTCCCATGGGCGCACCCAATAATCCAGAAGTCAATGTAACATACTTTCTGCAGTCAGCAATTTCTGTGAACATGCAATGCCACCTAAGTATTTAATATAAATATTACTACCTCCAAAAAACCTCATCCTCTTTATAACAAAATTGCTCCTCTCCAGTTCTCATTTTAAGAATTAACTCAGTGAACACAACAGTAGTTACCGAGAGCTGGAAGAAGATGTTCATATTTTATCAAGCAATTAATTCCAACCTGTTTAATTTTTTTTCTCTTCATTGTAAATGAGTCATTATAGACAGAAACCAAGTCAGGATTAACATGTAAGATCATGTTCTATTGAGAACTGAATCCTGCCCTTAAGGAATAATATAAACAGTATGTTCCTTGCAAATACTGAGGGATATATAATAATATTTACTATTCACACGGACTTTGGGCTCAGAAACACTGCATAGTATCTTAGTCTAATCCACAGTATCAGAGTGAAGATCTTTTTTAAATTCAAATATCTTGTATCACATCAACAGATAAAAAATAATTGAGAGGGTTAATGGATTTTAGAGTAAGGTGAACAACAGTAAGGAATACATTAAACTCTACAAGAACACTAAATATATCATATTGTAGGCGTACAGTAAGGATGACCAAATAAGATGGAATAAATCCAAACTAACCACTGGAATGGAATATTTTGTAATATATCTAAAAGGTCTATAAAAGCTTATTTTTATAATGAAATCCTTTGCAGACTTCTGCCCCTAGTCAAAAGAGTCTAGTTGAACCATCACTGAAAAAAATTTAATGGCAAAGCATCTATCCCAAATGTGTAAGACAACACAAGAATGATATTAAAGAAATGAAAGTCAGTGCATTGTATATTTTTATATACATGTTTGACAACGTGTATATGAACTGAAATGTATCTTATGAGTTCCCACACAGAGAAAACATTAACTAGCTTAAGTGGGCACTGCTCAGGAGAACCCAAATTCCATTTGGACAGTTACACACAACACTGGGACGCAGAGAACTTTAAGTAACAGGTTAGCAAACAATCAGAGTCAGAAACTTTCAAAAGAGCAGATGAAAATAGGCGTGCTGTGCAGTTCCTCTGACGTCAGCAGCAAGGCAGCATTGCAGATAAGCCTCTAGCAGTCTTAGTAACTGAAAGTGGAGAACAGACACAAAATGCGCTCCACTGAACATCTGTTGGTGGTGCTGCCTCTTCCCCCAAGTGCCTCTGCCCTAATTGCCCCGGAAGCTAAACTTCTCTCTCAATGGTCCTCTTAAAAGTCACGCAGAGGAGGCACCTTGTCAACAAACACGTAACATACTCAGGCCAAGACTGACCCAACCTTGACAGCAAGAGCCTTGACTGCTTTTGAAGTCAAACTGCTACCATGAAAAACTTCACCTATCAAAGTGATAAAGATGATAAAGGGACTGGAGCATCTTCCTGATGAGGAAAGGCTGAGGCAGCTGGGGCTGTTCAGCCTCAAGAGGAGATGACTGAGAGGGGACTTCATCAATATCTGTCAGTGTCTGCAGGGAGGGGTCAGAGCACAGACCAGGCTCTGCTCGGTGGTGCCCAGCAATGGGACAAGGGGTAACAGGAAGAAACTGATGCACAAGGAATTCCAACTGAACATGAGGAAGAGCTTCTTTACTGTGCAGCGACTAGGCACTGGAACAGATCACCCAGAGAGGGTGTGGAGTCTCCCTCACTAGAGATATTCCAGAACCATCTGGATGCAACCCTGTACAATGTACTCTGGATGATCATGATTGAGCAGGGAGGTTGAACCAGAGGATCCACTGTGGTCCTTTCCAACCTCAACCAGTCTGTGATTCTGTACATAGGATTTAATTATTCAAACAAGAAGGTTGTTTGGACTGTCATGGTTAAAAAGTCTTTCTAAAATATACTGCCTAACCAAAGCTTCAGACCACAGCTGCCAAAACAGGTATTCAGGCACTTTATTGCCCTTCTTGCTCAGAAAGAAATCTGAATCTGTCACGTCAGACAAAAGAGTCAAACAAGTTGATGTTCCAGTTCAGAAAAACAAACACTTTCCTTCTAGCAGTACTTAAAAAAAAACCCGCTTTGCCAAATTAAAGGCCACATCAATGAGTTCTTCATCAAGTTTTCCCCAAAGGTGCTATTTTATCCCATTTCATCCTCAGCTACAGTTGTCATGTGATAAACAGAAATCTTGAGAGAATAATGGGAAATTCTGTGGCAGAGAGACAGATGGGAGAAAAGGGTACTTCTAGGCATCAGTGCCACAATAAGGTATCATCTACCAAGACCCAAATTTTAAGAGGAATCTTTGGGCATGAGTTATTCCACATCTCCTAGTGTGACACACAGGCCAAAACACAATGAAGACGCTGTTCAGACTTTCTCTTGTGACGTGCAGTTGACAACAAAAGGATTTTTGGCCAATGAGCAGTATCATAGACACCTTCCTTACAAGCCATATTGCTGGAAGAAGGGAGAGGGACAAATAGGAAGAGATGGCACCTCAAAGCACTTGGGAGGATCTGAAAGGCATCCTCCCAGTTCTCCAACGTCCTTAAATAAAGTAGCTGGCCACAGTACAGTGCATGCTATGTTAGAGAGCATTTCACCTCGGAGCTTTAGCTCTGATGATAACATGCAAAATCCCGCTGTGAACTGGTTCTCTTTTAAGAGGCCAGATAACAATAACTCTACACAGGTAATTGCTCACACATAATTAAATAGCACAACGCCTTCCATTCTTATTAGAATATAAAAGTTACTCTTGAAACAGCTTGACATAAGAGACATTTTGTAAATTGAGGGCAGCTACATATGTAAAAATTGACATAAAATCCTACAGCTGCCTATTATTTCAGAGAATTTCACAAAAAAGAAAGGTGCATGAGAATTCAGTATTACTCTTTTATGACATGTCAAATTAACTCAGGGTATCATTGTTACTTAATAAAGGAGAACAAATGAAGTAGTAAAAAGGCTCTGGCTAGGCTACAGAAAAACATTAGATTAAGATTCAATTAAGATATTCATTCTAAAATACTTGTTTCCCAGACTAACTGAGAACAAAGTGACATACAAAGTGTTTCTTACTTACAGAATGGAGCACAAGGTCATGTGCAGGGGAAGTTCACACTGTAACTAGAATGAAGTTTGACTTTTTTTTTTTTTTGCCAAAATCTGAAACACGAAGATTTAGAAGGAAAGATTTAATACTTCAGTTTTCTACACTAACAATACAACATTCATTGTGATTTACACATGCTATGTTTCCTATATTCAAAATCAACCCAGTATTTCAGAGTATAAAACCCAAGAGAACTAGAAAAAAAACCACTCTGGGTAGCCAAATGTTTAATGGATCATTGATGACCCTGGGAGCTTGCATTTTCAATAAATTGTGAAATAAATTCCAAAAGCTTCCTTTTCAGTCATAGGAAGCTGTGCCAGGCGAGGTTTAGGTTAGATATTGGGAAAAGGTTTTTCATCTAGAGGAGGGTTGGGCACTAGAATAGGCTCCCCCAGGAGCTGTCACAGGACCAAGGTTGAGAGAGCTCGTGTTTGGACAATACTCTCGGGCACACGGTGGGATTGTTGGGGTTGTTTTGTGCAGGGCTACGAGTTGGACTCAATGATCCTGATGGGCCCCTTCCAGCTCAGGATATTCTATGATTATAGAGCAGGGTGCTCCCGTGTTAAGCAACATATAAGACAGTCATTTTCACAAAGGGTCTGTAATCTCTGTTGGGTGGATCCAGACAACTGTAGTTGCAGGAGCTCGTCATGAATAGTTAGTAATCTTCTAACAGATTAACAACATTCCCATGCAAAAGATAATGACTTGGCAAAATAACAGATACTCAGAAATCATGCCCTAGGTTAAACCATAATAAAAAGGAATAAAAACATACCACATATAAGAGCAACTCAATTAGGAACAGCTAAAACTAGAATAAAAACCAGCCTCCTTCAAAGCATGGAGACTCAGACTTCCTAAGAAGAGACTGCTTATGTATTCACCTGAGTAGCTTCTGAAAAAAGAAGTAGAAGCCAGTATTACTACAGAGCCAACATTATTTTATGTTACCAAAATTAACTTTGATATCAAGTAGTTACGATTCAATTTTCTGTTGACCTAGTTGCAATGATCTAATAGAAAAATATAAATATTTTATACATCAAGAACTCACCAACAAAGCCACTGGGAGTTAAAGATCAAACACCATAATGCATAAAGTAAATAACTTCCAACAATCACGATCCTCATTCATTATCCCTAATACAGTTTTTTGCTGTCTTTCAGTATTTCAAACTGAACAATTACGAGGCATTTTTAATGGCTGAGTTAAGTACATCAGCTTGGCTACAGAACTAACAACTCTTAAGATACAAACAACTCTTACCTATCAAATCTGTGGTTTTTAGGTACATACAAAAGAATTCTTCACTAGAAAACAACAACAGAAATTCAGGAGGTTAAGAAGAAAGATTACTATTAAAGTTGTTTTTTGAAGCACACTCATTTGTTCTACTAAAACTGAAGGACTTTGTATTACCTTCAGTTTCACATATTTAACTGGAACAAATTCTCCTTTGAGTCCCCTTTATGATCATTAAGAACGTTTCCAGGTGATTCTAAACATACTAAAACACCCCCTAACATTACTTCTCAACTTGAAGTTCAGTAAGAAACTTCAAAATGTCAGAATAAAGTTTAAATCCAAAAAATACAGAACCGCTTATACGTGCATTAATACAGACGCAATCACTCATCAGGAAAGACTATACTGCCATCAGTAAAACAGCAATCCTTCAAGCTATCAGAGTATTAAAGCTATTGGGTTTATTTTGTTAACAAGGAGGCTGTGGGTATCATTAAGGTATAAACTCACATTTTCCCATCTCAGACCCAGCAGCATTCCCATGATATAGCAAGCTGGGATTCCAGGGCTGGCGTGATCTATGTATAAATACATCAAATCTATTAAGTTTAAAACCAAACTGGCCATGGACAACTGCTCTGCAGAACCAGGTTTTTCCTTTCCATCATTTTGCGACTCCCCTACACAGGCATTTTTCCTTACTTTTAACCCAATGAAGGCAGAAGTGGAAAAGAGCGGATTACAGTCCCTTTCAAATACACCAATGCAAGTCTTCTCATGGAGAATAAAATAAATAAATGCAAGCATAGGATTAAACAGAAACACCCAAACATTCTCATCAAATGCTTGCTTTGCTAAGTGAATGTCAGTGCATTCCCACCCCTGGGTACCACCATTGTTCTTTTTTTAGCTTCCTGCAACAATAGGGATGAGTAACCTACAGAAACTTGTGACACCTCCTGTGCTAACAGGCAAAGACTGGCAGGCAGATGGTGGTGGTAGGAGGGAAAAAAGAGCTCGCTCTCGAGGGGACAGAACACCTACCCATCAGCAGCTCCCCAGCTTCCTGGGGCCAAGCTGGTGTCTTCTCAGAACATCCATCCCCCATCCCAACCACTTATCCCCTGCCTGACCTTCACACAGCTTTCCAAGCACAAAAACCTCACACACAGTTAAAATGGTTCCTTAAAAAATACACACTGCTGCTCCACTTGTTTTGGCAGAAGACCTGGACAGAGGGCTGATAGCTGTCGTCTACTCGGCTCTCAGTTTTCAGTGCTGTTGACAAACCATACGGCCAACTTTAAAGAGCTTCAAGAGAAGTAAACTTAAAAAATCCCAAACAATCAAAAAAACCAAACAAAAACAACCCTGAAGAAGTCACAGCCAAAAAATGTTATCAAAAGCATGAACTGATGGAATTTGGAATGGATGGAATTCTATAAAAAAATCCCAAAACACCAAATACACCTGCATGAGAAAGTTCTTAGGTTCCTGTTGCTACTCATCCCACGACAAGCATATTAAAAATACCTTGCTTTTCCAGTTGCAAAGAGAATCTAGTATTTACATGGAATCATCAAAACCCAAGTTCCTAGATGGTTAATGGATGCTTAAATTGTGCATAACCATTCTCAACTTATATTTTCCATTGCAGAAGTTTTCTGCAAGAAACTAAACCCCCACATTTCAACACAAAATGCCTCCTGCTATACAGCCATTCTTAGCATCAGCCACAAGTGTAAGATTTCATGTGAAAGAGAGAGGAACTTAAAGGGAATTTCTGAGTGCATGACAAAGATGCCTATGCTTGTGGGTAAGGGAGATTGGAAGTGTTGAAGCACGTTTGACCTTCAAATGCCAGCATGTTCAACTTGCAAAGATTTTGGACGTTTAAAAGAGCATGAAGAATTCTTTCCCCGGGGACACACCGAGCACCACAATCAATCCAGCGGGAAGGCGGCTGGTGTCATCCCATCACAGCCCTGCAGCCCTTGAATCCCAGCTTGTCATTTCACGGGTACACTGCTAAGTCCGCGTCTGACCAATGTGAGGCCATTCCTCTTCTTCATCCTGATGTTGTTGGTGACAAAGTCTGATGAATGAACATGCTAGAGCTAAGTGATTTCCAGTACTTGGAGCACAGCCCCATAATGCTGCCATGCCTCCCCTTGCCAGTATGGACAATTTATCCTTTGAGAGCAGATAAATATTGAGGCACTGCACTGTCACATCCCAAGTACCAGCTTTATCTTTGCCTGAAGGGCAATGTGCCCTAAGTGAGAAATCCTTGACTGAAAATTAACCAAGCTCTTTCCTACTCTTTCTGAAAATCAAGGTTACAGATGAGCTCTCTGACACAAACCTTCCCCAAAACCCAGGCTATCCACTAAAGATGACAATGTAAGAGCGTATTTATAAACAAATGTCTAAAGTCTCTCAATGAAAACCAAAATGCCTTTCATAGAAAGCCACTTTAAAAATCATTAAACACACAGTTTTGCCTGCCTAAATTAACCAGACAAATATGGACATTATGTCATATTGGCATTCTGACAACAAAAAACCTACTACATATGCTGCTTGTTATAGCACATNATGCTTATATTTTTATATTATATTTGTATTTTTAAATTATATTTGTATTTTTAATTTTTTTATATGGTTAACAAATTACTAACCATTTTACTGTGCTCCTTAAAAGCACGTATTTCCTGAAAAGTATTTCTGATGTTTTGATGAAAGTATTGTGTCATAAAAAAAATACAAGATGTAGAAACCACTTAAGAAATTCAAAGTGATTGAACTTAAATGTAATGTCACCTCTAAATTACATGGGTAATATTAATATAAAATACTGTTGAAAACCATAAAAAACCCAGCACAGACATAATACACAACTCAAGTGCACAACAACAGTGTTAGTCCAGCAGCTGTGGATACCCTGGAAGTGTTGCTAATTTGTGTTTCATGCAGTGAGAGGTGGTTCAGCTATTCTCAGACCCAAGGGGACTCTAGAAGCACTAATAAACATACACAGTGATAAAAACAATGAACCATGCCCAGTGTTCCCAAGGAATTCACCTATCTGCTTCTGCACAAAGCAACAGTTCAGTGAGAACACTGCCTTGCTCATGACTGCCCATGTATGTGGGACAGAGGACAGTGCAGGCTCAGCCAAGCAATGACTATTTTAAAAGCATGTCACAGGCCAAATCCACTGTTCCACTGCATTTCTAAGACTTTGGAAATAGCAGATTTCAATACCATGACTCATAACCAAGATTCTCCTTTCCACAGTGCCCATCACTGTGGCTTTTTTCTCCTTTGGATTTCAGAGCTTGAAGCATTATTATTCCAAGTTTCCCTGATCCATTCAGTTTTAATGTTGGACTTAATGCTCAGGAAGAATCACAATGCCACTTAAAAAAGAGACCCACAGTGCTCTTCCATCCTGCCTACAAGATAATGGACTTAAAATAAAGACTAAGGAAATCTTCAACCAATGTTATAAGCCACAAATGGGATAGAAATCATGGAGAAGAAAAAATATCTTAAGGTGAAGTTTTTATTTGGGCTTTGTTTTAAAAAATAATTAAATGCAACTATAAGGAAACATGGAGTCACATTTTTCACTGAAAAGGGAAAATTAAAGACCATTTAAAACATTCATCAGAAGCCACCAAAGGGGAAATGAATGACCATGTTTGTTACACAACACAATATCATCTTAGCTAAGCTTTAAGTAGAGTATTGCTCAGCAGTCAGGTCATCTGACAAACTGAACATCGGAATCTTCCTTCAACACAAATAAAGCAACATCACAAACAACATTCAATCTTTCTCTATAACAGTCTATTTAGAACACTTTAATAAACTAACTTTTACTGTAGTTTGTTGAAAAATAAAATAGAAACTAATTTGAGGTAATTACAGCTTTCTTTACATTTGATGAAGTGCTAACACACACACAAACACCTTAACGCTCAGAACCCAGAGCATTTTTTTGCTGTGACAGAAGGATATTTTTCCTTCGTCTTAAATTCTTGTTGTGGTTTAAGCTGGCAGGCAGCTAAACTCTACATGGCTGCTTGCTCACTCATTCCCTGCACCATCCCCCTCCCCATGGAATGGGGGAGAGAATTGGGGGAAAAAAAAGAAAAGTAAGACAGAGATAAAGACAGCCTAACAGGACAGAAATGGAAGTGAGGAGAAATACTACTGCTACTACTACTATGATGAATAAAAAATTATTAATAGTATTATATTGTACTACAAAACAAGCTTGCACTGACCACCCACTGACTGATGTCCAGACTGCTCGTGAGCAGAGTTCATGGCCAGCTTTCCCCCTGGTTTATATATTGAGTATGCCATGATATGGCATGGAATATCCCTTTGCTCCGGGGTCAGGACAAGGAACTGTCCTTGCTGCTTCCTCCCAGTTCCTCACTGCTGGGGTGAGAAGCAGAAAACTCCTTGACAGACTGCAAGTACTGCTCAGCAACAACTAAACCATCAGTGTGTTATGAACATTATTCTCACCCTAAGTCCAAAACACATCACTGTGCTAGCTAATTCTGTCCCGGGTGAAACTAGAACAAGGCTCCTTCGCCATCATGCTGGAACAGATCAATCTCATCACTTCCAGGAAGGATCACAGAGTCCTTATCTGCTTGCTCAGGTAGCACCAAGTGAAGTGTGAAATGCGATGACAATAGATGCGTGGCAGAGCCGATTAAGAGCTGCAAAGTGGACAGAAACAAAACTGGTTTGGATAGCAGATGCTGACAGGAAGAAGAGATCATGCTGAGAGGAAAAGGCAGATGTCAAGGTAGGACGAGAATTACTTAGAAGGAAAGGAGAGGTGAAGAAACATCAGTGCCTGGGAGACTTGAGTGGAATGGTGATAGACAAGACAGTAGCATCTGGTGAGCCAAAGAAGAGAGCAAGGCTGGAAAATCTGGAGCAAGGGGCTCTGTAAGAAGAGCCAGACAGGGGCAGCACACTCAGAGATACAGAAAGGCAGGAGAGAAGCAGGTTAGAGGAGTAACTAGTCTGATGGCAAGCACTCTTTGATATGGCAGAGGAAGCCACATAAGCATGACAATGTCTATCTTATTCCACAAAACATTTTAGCGAAAGTGGTCAAAAGCAGGTCAACAGTGCATCACAAAAGGGCATAATGGTGTATGCAGCACTATTTCCCCAAGACTCTGTTTCACCACAACTTCTACAGACACAAGACTAGGGTCTGTAACACCTGATGAGTCATCTTGTAGTGAACTGTTGCGTTTTGATTTGTAGGCTCTCAGCATCCAAAAGACACTGTGGCAGATGGATGAGGAGCTCACATACACATTATCCAACAAAATTTGTAACTACTCAATTACTTCTGTTTGCTTGAAACCTAAAGTCTGCAAATTTTATTTGATAATCTGAGGTCTCCTCATGAAATACAGAATGAATGACCATTCCTCATCCATCTTCTCCAAGCTACCCATGACTTTGCAAAGTGCTGTCAGATCCTTCAGTTGTCTTCCTTTCTGTGCTGGAAAGATCTACTTTACTGTGTCATTTCTTTTATGGCAGCCATGTCATACCTCAAGCACTCCCCATTACTCTTAACTTGTCAGTTTCCACTCTGCACTGCTGAGGAAAACCATAACTGCACACAGTGCTCATGAATACAAGAAAGTCCATAGCTGACACAGTGGTGCAGGTATGTTCTATGTCTTGTTCCCCATTCCTTTCCTAATAATCCCTAAGGCTGTTGGGTTTTGGCACTAATGAACATATATTTTCACAGAACTATTAATCCCCAAGGTCTCAATCCTCAGAAGTTTGAAGCTACTCACAGTCTCACCACATACACTAAGATGAAATTATTACACTTTGGGCTTCTCCCATGAAGGATGCCTTTACTACGTTAATTTCTGCTTCCATTTTACATCCAGTCACTACGTATCAAAGATCCCTCTGAAATTTCCCATAATTTGCCTTTATTAACTCTACCTTGAATAACTTAGTATCTTCATAAAATGGGTCACCTCACAATTTACCCTCTTTTACAAATCACACATTCTTTGAACATCACTGGCACAGGAACTGATCCCTTGAGATTCTGCTGGTGACCTTCCTCTAGTCTGAGGATGGGCCTGCCTTTTCTTATCTTTATTTAGCCACATAAGAGTTTTCTATTCCTGGTAGATTAAATTCTTTAATAGCTTTTGGTAATGTACCTTGTTAAATATCTTTTGAAAAATCAAAGGAGGCACGCTATTGGTCTACCTACTCTTTAGAAAAAACCCTCTTTCTCAGTATCATACTCACTGGCAAGTCCAATATTCCTGGATGTTCAGCACTTCAAAAAAAGCATTGCCTCCCCCAGATAGACTTACTTAACTGTATTTCCGGGACATTCCCTAGCACCTTTTAGAAATATCCAGGGAGTCCTGTCACTGACTCTCCCTCTGCAGTTAACTGCATCAAATCTGCTGGCAACATTCAGTTCTACTCCAAGACCAGAATGTGTTTAGCATGAGAATTTACAGCTACTTTCAGTTAGGTGAGAAATTTTTTGGAAGATGCTACCTATGCAGATCAATTTCATGACCACATAGTAAGATGGATGCTTCCTTCCTGTTCTTGTCCCTATCTTTCCTTCCTAAGACGTTAAAACAAAAAACACACTTTAATTAGCAGGACTCTCCCACTGCAAAATTAAGTTCTTTAGGTTGCAGGAAAGCACCAAAAAAAAGTATGAATCAGCTCTGTGGCACTACAAAAATATTCAGATGAAAACTTCCTGGTCTGTCTGATCCAAAAACTGGACGCGTACAACGAACAAGACATGAAACTTAGGCAGCAGGTTCATGCATTACTCACAGGTTGTGTATGTGTGAATGTACCCATCTATCAAAACCAAAGGTACAGCTATGCATCATAAAGACTTGTTGGGTACATACACCCACATACACATCAAGACGGTTTCAAGTGTTTTACAATTTGAAGCCCAACTATCAACAGATACTTATGGTTTTGAAGCTTCTCTCCAGCTTTTAACTACAAATTAAGGATGACACCCTTCTCCTTTACGACCTTTATGAAATGAAACCTATGATCTCCAAACTGTTTGGGTAAGATTAGAGAAACTTCTGAGAGGAAAACTAGTTTTGTATTCTTTGTTCTACTGAGTGGTCAACAGTAACTTGGGCATGGGAGAGGCTGGACCAGGAAACAGAACAGCTCATTCAAGAACCCACAGTGGGACAGGGCATGCAGACAGAGCAGCCCCACAGTCATAGCCTCCCTGGAACCCTCTGCACAGGAAGGGTCAAACTATGATCAGAGAGGCACCTTAGCTTCCCCTTTTTCTAATTTTTGAGCTCTTTTTAACCTTTCTAATAGTCTTTTAGCACTACTTTTTGAGGTTAACTCCTTTTATATAAAGCACTGCAGAAAAAGCAGGAACACCTGCTTTTAATCACTAATACCTCAGCCTGGGCAGTTACAAGTGACAGAAAACTTAGTCCAACTAGCTTTGGTCATTCAAGCAAGAAAACTGATTTTTCTTCTTAAGCTCCTTAACATAAAAAGATTTACTACAATGTGTAATGCTGTCTTTAGCAGATAGCTATGAAGAAGACTCACTTCTTTAGTGACCACTTCCTGTGAGCTGTTCCTGAAGTATGTACACTACTTGTTGTGGTTTCCTTTGTCCACTGTAAAGAGACAAACACATCGTTTTCAATGCTTACCTATAAGAAATTATTTTACTGCTTTAGGAGTAGATCTGCAGAGCTGTGATGTTCGAGATCTCAAAAAGTTTTTGTGTTGTGGCCTGTTCTTATTAAAACCTTACTGCAACCACCAAACAAGTAAAACATGTACATCCCAAGAACGCACAGAAATATACAAGCTCAGAACTCTTTCTTCCTCTGGTCTTACTATACAAAAATTAGATGTTTTACATTTGCTCTTAGTCACACATAAAGGTACATTCTGGTCATCAGCAGAACGTTAATTTTGCTTTATCTCTGCACTTCAGGGTTTCTACACCTTCAGCTAGGATGTGGCTAACCCAACAGCTGAATCAATGTTTGGCTTGAGTGAAGAGGTAGAAGCCTCCAGAAACAGAGTTGTGACTGCCTGAGGAAGTTTTTGTGCTGCTGGTGGGCGATCTCATTCAGGATTTCTCTGCCCGCTCCCTACCTCTTTGTCCAGCTGATGGGATTTTGTACCCTGAAACATGCCAAAGGCCACTTCAAATGGTTTATACAGTTCTGCTTTGAGAAGAAAATACTTGAAAAGACACAGTTATAAACCATGAGGAAATAGAGCTCCTTAAAATTATAATAAACCAATAAATTTGTTATTGTTTATATGAACAATCAATAACTCAACTAATACTTAAGAGCCACTTTTTTCTCTATTACCAAAGCTGAACATAAAATCCAGGCCAGAAGAGTTCAGGTATAACAGAAAACCATTTCTATTCACTGATGCATATCAGGGCGTCCTCTTAATTACACCACTGCAGAGAAGCATGTTTAAGACTACACATTAGGTACTGAGGCCCAAAAAGCTTGAGGCAACAACCTCAACCATGAGGATGCAGGACCCGGAGAAAACTCTGACTGCCAGCACAACGCTGAAGAGCTGTTAACATACAGCCAGCAGGACTGGACCTGGGCAGGGACCTGGCTAGGGAGCATCTGCAAGGCCTTGCTGCAGTAGGAGGAAGCCAGTGTGCTAGTAGACCTCATTATCCCTGCAGAACTTGCAGTTTCACAAAAAAAAAAAAAGGGCCTGGTTTTCTCATCCACCTGCCAGCACTCTACCAAATATGCCACTAGTAGATAGGAAGTCTGTCTGTGAGAGAGCAAAGACACATGAAATATTTCTCCCAGTGAACAGTTACAACTTTCACCGCACCCAGGATTTATCTATCTATGGCCTCCCCACTAAGCAATTCAGATTGTCTGTATTTTTGGAGATCCTGTCCTTCCTGTCAGCTAGTGTTGTCAGAAAAACTAGACATGCTGTAGTTGTGTAGGCTGAAACTAAGAAATTTTTTTTTATTTTAGGAACAGTGTGGCGTGAGGCTTGTCTGCATCACTCACATGGCTGAGTGGAGACTGAGGCAAGATGGAGCCAAAAAGCTAAACTAACACGGACAGGAAAACTCCAAGACAATTATTTAACGTCATTCTGTTAATTAGGCACTGCATGGAAAAGCAAGTGGAAAGTGTTTCCAATTACCCAGAAAAGAAGCTCTGCCACTGCAATAGGTGCAATGTGAGTTTAGAGGAGGTAAAACCAGCAAGTTTTGCCATGTAGTATAAGTATACAGGCACTTCACGTTCTTGTGTGAAAAAATTCCACCATTAAAATTGCAAGTAATTTTAGAAGAACTACTAGTAGAAGAACTGCCAGTTACATATTTAAATAACCAAGGCATAACCTGTGTGTTTTCTTTGATGTAATTGGCTAGGCACGCATATCAAAATTTCAGTGTGCCTTTTCTTCTGACATCATGTTGGAAGTTAGGATTTTTCCTTGTTTTCTTACTTCTCTCAGGGAATTTTGTCCCATTTGTTGCCTAAGAGACTGTAACGACCAGTACTTAAGAGACAAAAGATGTGGCTGGGAAGGGGAGCAGGGGGAAGGGTGCAGCTGGGCACTCTCTTAGTTCGGGGGGANCATTTCGTTTGTCACCCCGGGTGTGCCCACCCCTGCTGTTCCAGCCACCGCTCCGAGGAACCGCTCTGAGGTTCCTGCTACAGTCCATTTCACCATCCAGAGGGGCACCAGGATCAGCTGCCCCCCGTGGGTTTGTACAGGAAGCCCCTCTCCTATCTCCCCCGCTCGCCGCGGCTGCCATTACCCGCATGGAGGGACAGCCGAGCTCCCGCCACAGCGCCCCCTGCCGGCCGGGAACCATCGCACCCGCCCTGCCCGGCCGGGAGCCAACAGCGCCCCCTGCCGGCTGTGACCGGAACTGCGCCGAGGGGGAAAGGGCCCGACAGCCGAGAGAGGGCTGTGGGTGGGTCTCTGCTTCTCTTTGTTCTTGCTGCTGTTGTTGCTGTTTGTTTGTCTTGTAATACATACATATACTAGTACAGAACTATTATTCCTCTTCCCATATCTTTGCCTGAAAGTCCTGTAATTTCAAAGTTATAATAATTTGGAGGGAAGGGGGTCACATTTTCCATTCCAAGCGAGGTTCCCGCCTTCCATGACAGACACCTGTCTTTCAAACCAAGACACATCAACAAGTGGATAACTTCACAAACTGCTAGAGTAATAAAGCATGACAAGTTAATAAATATTTTCAAAGACGTTTTTGTTAAAACCAGAAACAGAAGCCAGTTTCTCATTACATAACCAAAGAACAAAATAATACTTTTCATATAACGTAATCCACTTGTTTATGAACAAATGACTGCAAGTAATCACATTTTGATTGACAGAGGCTATATACATAATGAGATTCCAACACATCTGGATCCTTCCAACATGGTGAATGCAGTGCTTAGCAGCATACATTAACAGGATAACAAGGCAGAGCCACTCCTGAACATGTGCTTCACACAGCACAGTTATCTGTAATTCCCCATTTGCCACACTTTGCCATATCATGTCTGCCATGCCCACATAATGATCCACAAACACCCACATAACTGAGCTTATCCTCTCCATCCAGGGTTCTAGATGTATTTCATCAACACAAAATAATGTCATCTATTCAGAAAAGCATAGCCATACATTTATCCAAGGTATTCAAAGAATCACATCACTGGGACAAGGATGCCTGCACCCACAACCAGAAAGGAACATGGAGTGAGTGAATCACTTCACTGGCCACACTGCATAAATTCACCAGCTGCTTTTCCTCAGGCAAGTAGTGAAGAGAGAAGAAAGTGCAAACTAGAACTGCTTATTGCCCACGCTGCCCCAACAGTGGCAGAAATCCTGTCCTCCTGCTGTGGCCACCAGCAGAGCTCCCACTAACACTTACACGGCCAGGCTGGCAGCCATGGTATTTTCCCAAAAACAGTTTCTGTAAAGCAAAGCAGAAATCATTGGTTTCTAGGCACTGTCTGGTGTAACCCTGCAAACTGTGCCACACGACAAGTGGTGCAGATGTGAGGATGGCACACACACCCGAGACCGAGAGAAGGGAGCTCTGCAGAACTTCACTCTTCCACCAGCACATCTCACAGGTCCTCATCTTTGCTGTGTACCCAAACACATTCATGGCTCTATGTCAAGCACCACACTCCTCACTCAAACAACGTAATTTAACGCTAAGATTTAGATTCAATTAGAACATTTTTAGGGAGTATTTCTGTGGTTGATGCAAAGACATACAACTGACTCAGAAAAGGGGCTTTCATTTTGCCTTGTCTAAATTATTGTTTTTATGCTTTAATTGCATTCTCTTAAGAAAATATGAAACTGTGTAATTTAGGAAATCTGATGGATGTTACTAAAGTATACTGCTACAAATAACTGCTGTAACTACCACCCTGCACAAGTCTCCAAGAGAAAAAACTCCTGGAGCAGGGAAGGGCTACAGTGAAATGGGCTCTACACGTTTGAAAGCCTTGGCTGAAGATTATAATGCAAACAGACTGTGAAGATGCTCTGGCCTGAAAGCAGCCAGATTTCTGTCACTCAGTGTTTCTCAAACTGTGAAAAATAAATGGAAGATGGAAGAAATTACTGAGCTGACTCAAGATACTTGAAGTGATCCTCAGAGCAATGCAAAATTTAGACTCAACCCTGCAATCAGCTTCCCACTGACAAACTTTCTGTTGGTATCTTAATTCTTACCAGATGGATTTAACAGTGGTCTAGGGCAAGGGTCTATTTGCACTAAAATTACAGAGGAATGGGCACTGGCAATGCCCAACTTCTGGCAATGTCCCCTAACAGCTACCACACTAAGAACAGCTGAGGCACACACAGAGCTGACAGGCAAAATGCAACTTTTTAAAAAATTATCTTTTAACACTGAAGAAGTACTAGGAGGAGAGAAAAAAAAATTAAAAGCTCTCTGGACTCCTTAGTTCTGTAAAAAAACTTTATTTAAGAAAAAGTATTCCAAGACAGACATAGTACACAACAAGCAGAGGGCCGACTGACAGAGAAATTACAGATTATGGCCACTGTCACCATTTCTCCTCCAGAGGAAGTAATTATGTGGCCACCTATCCCCCAGTAAACCCATGGGAACATCAGTATCTAAGGTTTATTCTAGTCAGGGTCAAAAGACGAATGTCAGCATATGAGAAGGATAACACAACAATGTGTCAGATGCAACTACGTAAGTCTCAAATACAAGGAAATCAGACAAAAAATAGCATATGATTTTAAAATAAAAAATAAGAGCTAAGGGCTAATGGGAATGAAGTGCTTAAACATCTTTAAAATTTTTGCCTCCAAAGCCTACCCTGCTACCTAAGATAGCAACCATACAACTTGCAATGATTTTTCTTTCAAAACTGCAACTCAGGGAAGACACCTTAAAAGTCCAAATCCAGTTCCACACTCCTGCAAGGAACTGCATATAGTCCTGTCCATGAATTTATGAACTTCCTTCCACATGATTAGACTTCTTTACCAGAAGACTGTTGGAACTCCCTATGCTTGCATATACTTCCTTATAATTTGCAGATTAAATTTATTCAGAGCCAATTTATATTAATTTCCTCTCGTGATGACATTGTTTTTTAGCTTAAATTATGTATTAAGGCCTCCAGGGCACTGACCAAATCTATGTAAGAATAGAGAGTCCTGAGCCTAAAAGTACCCTTTTCTTAATTCAGAGCTTTGCTTGTGGTGACAATAAAATAAATAATGAAAATTAGTTTTTATAGTTCAACTAGTCTGATGTACTTCCACCATATCTCTAATTAGTGCAAGTGCACTCACATGGAGTCTGATCAAATATATCGTGATGCATTCTAGGTGAGACTGCCTCACCTCTAACAAGTTGCTTATCTGGCTTTACACATATATTAACACTACAAGCTGATGTTTCTATCCTGACTATGAAAAACTAAAGAAAACACAGCAACAAATTAGCAAAAGAGCATGTCCCTCTTAGCATTAAAGCTTGTGGTGGAACCAACCAACTCAACTCATATAGAAGTCTGGAAAAACACAAAAACCAGCAGGTTCCTTCCCACAGTCAGAATCCGTAATTCCTAGAGACAGGTTCTTCTCCTTACCAAAAGTCTTGAATTTGGGTTCTCCTTGAAGATTTTTGCCTAGAATAAACTAGTCCTGCAGAGCCTCGGTAGCATCAACAATGATATACTGCAGGTTTAGAAACACCTATTTTATATCTATACAAACAAACATCAAATCTAGAAACTTCACCAAACAAAAAAGTTTCCCTGATACTTAGCACAGATTTTACATACCTGCTGTTTTGGCACCTTTGACCACACTGGTAGCATTTCTGTTAGTTACTCTTCAGTCCCAGCTTTGCTAATGGCAGATTGTGCCCTGTGTTTTACCTACTCTACACAAATTAACAAAAATTCTAGAAATATTGCATTGTTTTTTAAAATTTCTTTCATTATTTTTTTCATGGAATAACTGGTCTGAGTTGGTTTCCATGCTTTTTAGCTGTCTTGGCTTACTAGAAAAGCAAGTTCCAACTCTGAACTCCAGCATTTATCACAATTCAAATGGCAGCGGTAAAGCAACATACTTACTTAAATAACTCATGGAATAATATCAAGAAAATGTTGTGCCTAGAATGTTAATGAAAACCGCACATTACCGATTCCATTTTCTAATGCAGACAAAAGTAAAGGTTAACAAAAAAATGAGAGCCCAAACCTCCCTTTTAATTGATTCAAAGCACCAAGGACACAGGAGAGAACAGCAAGCAACTGCTACAAAAATAAAGTTACAGGATGAAATGGGGGAATTTATAAACTATCTTTTGTTTAGTTTCAACAAATACAGATTCCCACATTCCTTCATGGTAAGAGTCCAAGTACTAGATATTCAAAAATTAATGTGAAAAAGAAGGATTTATTTAGGGAAGAGCAGGAGTACTTTCTAGATAATGCAGTTTTGAAAGACTGAACAATTGGACAAAACTCCTTTCAGAAAAGACAATAATACTGAGGTATAGAAGATATTTATACAGATTCTCTATCTTTTTCAGGAAGAGACTGAAAAAAATAGAACTGGAAAAAACAGACTAAAATGGAGTCACTCACCCAAACATCTGTAGGGAACCACAATATGCGGGTGACCATTGCACTGCTTCCATCCCCTCTTGCACCAGTTCTGTATTGTAACTGGCTGGTTGGCTTCAACAACATTGGTGATTTGCAGTTCAGGGTAGACCTAGCATTAAAAGTATAGGAAAAGACAAATGTTATCACAAATATGTACTCTGAGGCACTGTCACACATGCTTGTAACAACACAATATTCATCTTCCCTCTCTTCTCCCTTTTCTGCTGTGTAAAATACTTACGTCATGGTATGACTGTGTGCATGTACCTGGAAAGCTGGTGTGTGTTCATCAGTAAAAACATATGTCTGCCAGTTCAGAAAAATTATGGTGGAAACAGCTGACTGTCAAAATTATAACTTGGCCAGTTATATTCGACTAAGGTAAAGATCAGCTAATCATGGTTAAACACCTTGTCCTCCATGTCTAGGCTACTGCAAAACTCCATATACAGGGCATAATCTCCATACTATGGAGGAGATGGGATGGAATTGAACTGCGGGCTGTGGGATGTGCCTGCAAAATGCCAGGACAAGACAAAGAAGCACATGGCAACACAAAGGAACATGTGGCAGCACAGAGAACCTTGTCTCCGCTGGACCCTGGGGGGAGGAGCCTGCCAGCAGCTGACAGGTGAGTGACCCAATAGAAGGACATTCAGAAGGTGTGCTGCTGACATAGCAATGTGTGATAGGTCGTGTAAGTCTATAAAACCAACTTGTTATTTGAATAAAGTAATTCAGATTCCCTGCCGGTTTAGGTCCATGTTTCAGTCACCGACAAATGATGCCCCTTGTGAGGGAAATTAGATGCCTTAGCTGAGCGTCCGTCGGTGAGCTCCGTGGAACTTGAAGTGCTGCTGAAAGAAGCAGGAAAGCTGGCCAGCGATTAATTACCTGCAGAGTTGTAGGTAAGCCACGGAGGATATAGAGGCTGAAAAGTATCTTTCCGCAGGACGGAGAGTAGCAGCCGAGAATGGGGGATGGTATATCCCAGGAACAGAACGTCGCAGAGATGAAACACGGCAGGAAAGTTGAATTTACAGATTTGATCAGACTCTTGCTCTGGGCAAAAGACTGTAATTCAACTTCAGAAGTTTTTAACCTTCAGACAGGGGACACTTTAAGAGACGCGTTGTGGCTTTTGTGTCTGTGGAGGAGTGTGTGCGAGGTGCTCATAGCACATGCAGCACCCAGAGACCGTACAAAGAAAGACGCCTGTGCCACAGCGGCAGCCATGCTGACCCCTTGCGCGCCGCCAGCAAACCGTAAGAGTGTAGGGGCAGTGGGAGGAGAACCAGAAGATGATCCCTTGTCCCCCAACCCGTTTGATCCCAGAGGGGAGCTGGACAGTATCGGAGAAGAGCTCTGCACCATGCGGCACCAGCCGGAGCCATGCCACGGTGAGTGGCTGGAGCCGGGAAAGCCCTTCCTAGAAGCGTGTTCCCTCTTGGTTTGCCCTCTGCGAGAGAGGAGCGGCAGCAGCAGCAGACGCCGCAGGGAGGGAATGTGCAGGGCCGTGAAGGCGCGGCGCCGTAGCGACAACAGTGAGCGCACGGCGCTGGCGAAAACATGGCAGTGAGCGCATGGCAGAGCCGCGCCAGCACGTGCGTGGTGGCAAGCACGTGACGGAACCATACAGTGCGGGCGAGCAGCCGACACCGCGCCAGCGACACAGCAGATCTGGTGGGACGGGCGCGGCTCTCTGTAGGTGGGCCAGGGAGCCCGGCGGAGGTGGCGCCATGTCCCTGCTCCCTGTGCACGGCGGCCCGGGGAGGTGCGGCTGGTGCTGGTGCTGGTGCATCCCTGCGAGCTGCCCCGGCACAGCCACCCGTCCCGCGCTGCTCCCGCTGCAGGCAGGATCCTGCCTTCTGCAGACCCTCGTGAGCTGATGCCGTGCTGGAGAGGGGACCTGGGGGGGGGACAGGTGGCCCCTTCCTTGGGGGAGGGCTTCAGGATTTGCACCGCCTTGTGCAGGAGCAGGCTGGGTGACCCCCTGCATTGTTCTGATTGCTTTTTGTGAAGGTTCTATCTGTTTAATCACTGTCTCTGTTCATGGGAAGGAGATGTGTATTGTTACCAGTTATTAGGTGTTTTAATCTGTGTCCCTGTTCATGGGGAAGACAAGCTCTTTTGAAGTTATGTTCCTAACTGATATTAATAAAGTTTTTAAGCATTTTAAGTATTTTAGGGAAAAATCCTCTCAGTCAGGGCTTGAAGCTCTGGCCAAGCCCTAGCCCTGGTTGACTGGAGATTATACCACCAGACCCAGGTGTTTCTGCCCTAAAAGTTTAATCAAGTCACTTTGACTTGCTGATTTAATCTTATAAAAGCTGGACCCTCTTTCAAGGTAAACTTGGAAGTCTTGCCCGGGAAAAACTCTCCAGGTTTTCACTATGAAATGAGACCCTCCAGCAACTGCAGACGCTGAGTTGTTGGGGAAGATGAAATAGGAAAGATTTATAAATATGATCACATAGCAAAAGATGCTGACAATGTGGAAACTGCAGGCGAGATTGAAATGAAGGCAAGCTTTGAGATACCAAACCCCAGTTACTGAACAACCAGAAAACAATGGCTTGGCCGACTGAAGGTAATCCCCCGTTGATGAAACAAAGCCCTCTGTTTGCTGACAAGTCCAAGGGTCAGAGCAGACCCTGCTAGCTTAGCAGCAAGGGTCCAAGAAGTAGTTTTTAGGGTTTAAAGTATAACGCCATATGGTAATGTAAGGATTCTTATAGGCTATATGTAAATGATATAGGATTTGTGTCTTGTACTAGATTGGTTGATGAAAATCTGAATATTCAGCACAGAAGATGATTTATTGTATTGTACACGAGAATCTCGT
>VWZT01006328.1:143974-156658 GCA_013397055.1 Pachycephala philippinensis
GTCACTGGGTTCCTGGTTCTTGATACTGCCATAGTTACTGTTGTTTTGTTTGTCTTGTTATATTTATATATATATTAGTAAAGAACTGTTACTCCTATTCATCACATCTTTGCCTGAAAGCCCCTTAATTTCAAATATATAGGAATTTGGAGGGAAGGGGGTTGCATTTCCCATTCCAGGGGAGGCTCCTGCCTTCCTTAGCAGACACCTGTCTTTCAAACCAAGACAGCAAGAGACACTCCACTTGGGGAAAAATATTTTCAATTCCCGATTAAAGGAATTTAAAGGGGACATAGTGGGACAAGCACTGATTTCCTCTCTCTGACCAGTGGGAACAGCATGAAGTTGAGTCAGGGAAGGTTTAGGTTGGGTATTGGGAAAGATTCTTCACCCAGATGGTAGCTGGGCACTGGCACAGGCTCCCCAGGGAGTCGTCACAGCACCAAACCTGACAAGAATTCAAGAAGTGTTTGGACAATGCTCTCGGGTACATGGTGGCATTGTTGGGGCTATTTTGTGCAGGGCCAGGAGCTGGACTTTGCTGATCCCTGTGGGTTCCTTCCAACTCAGGATAATCTATGATTCTATGAAATGGTGTTTGTATCTATCTACATATGAAGGTGTTGATGATACCACTAGCTGGATATGTGTTACCCAAGTGGAGATCAGAAACTATTTTGAAACAAATCTGAGAAAACCAAAGAGGCTATGGCAGAGGACAATACTAAAGCAAAGAAACAGCTGGGCCACCTCCACCACAGCTGCCTTTCCCACCAGCATAAGGAAGAGCAGCCAAGAGGCCTCTCAGCATGGTCGGTGCAGGCTGGTGCACCACCAAACCTCTCCTCTACCTATCTTTGAGGATTGCCCTGATACCTGTAGAATCACAGACTTGTTAAGATTGGAAGGGAACTCTGGGAGTCATCAGGTCCAACCTCCCTGCTCAAGGAGGGCCACCCAGAGCTGACAGCCCAGTACTGTGCCCAGATGGCTTACTCAAAATCTCCAGGGATGGAGACTCCAGAGTCATCCAATGTCTGTCAGCACTCAAATATGAGCATTATATGCAAATGAAATCTCTATAAGAGATACTTATTGTTTTTTTAAATCAATCTCTGATATATGATTATATTAATAAGTTTCTCCATCCAGTCACACATGCTCAGCACATCTTGGTTCAATCTTGAAGCAGTACTTAAGCGTAATCATGAGGCAGTCATCTCTGATACTAGAAGACATTTAAATTCAAAAGCTTAGTATTTCACCTAGATATTATTCATTGTCCCTCATCTTCTAGAGTAACTCAACTATTCAGAATATTGATTCTTTCATCATATTTTTAAAAATTTAAAAGGTTTTCAAGGTTAGCTGATGATTAGGAGATTAGTGAAGCTATTTCAACTTATATTTTCTGTTTTTATTAGACAAAACAATAGCAATATAACTAACTATATGTAAATCTTGAAGTACTGTAAGTGTATATGATTGGAATTAGTGGTAGAGATTTATTCTTACTTCTCCTTGAACATAAGGATCTTCTCCTGTATATTGTAAGAGCAGAATCACCATAGAGAAAGAGAACAAGATTCAGAGTAACAAATGGTATGAATTCCTAATGGAATATGCTCCATCCACGGAAACGGTAAAATGGAACACACATGTACACACTTGCACGTAAAAACATGTATGTGCACCCCTTGTGAAATACAGGGTGGTGTTACACCTTAACATGAATTTAATGGGGGAAAAAAAAAAAAAGAAAAACAGCATCTTTAGAGAATGTAAAGCATAATCAGGAACTGGTATACATCTTCACCAACAGTTTGAAATGTCAGACAACCTGGCAAGAGGAAGGAAAAAAATCTTTAAAAATAAGGTGCAAAATTAAAATGTAATTAATTGCCATTTTTTAATTTAAACACCTTAGTATTTTTTCTCCAAATTGCATCCCGCATCAGTTTGAATTCTGACTGCTCTAAATCCGAGATATGCATTCATTTAATTGCCAGTCTGAAGTGGACATATTTTCTTCTTATTGTTTCCTTCTATTCTTTCTCCTTAATCCTTCAGTTGTTTGCTGTACCTACTCATGATATCCTGGCTTAAATTAGATCACACATTTGTGGGTTTTAAATCTTCCTTCTACCCTAACCTTCAGCATCTGGCACAGCAAGACTTTTAAGCCAGACTGAATTCAAATGTAATATTCAACTCTCTACTGTCACAAGGAGAAAAGGCTACTCAGTCTCTCAGAAAGCACAAGGTCCAGACTCTCTGCAGCATACCACCAAACAACTCGTGCTGACACACCCTGTATCTGACAGGAATTTATGAGCTGGAATTCTGCTTGAAGTCCATCTCAGGTAGTCAGTGACAGTATCTATATTAAAAACTAAATCCAAGAGTGACTACAGAAATGCTAGAAAGGAATATTCATACAGATAAAAGAAGTGAAGAAGCAATTACAGCTGTAAATAGTTAGAACAAAAATAAGGGTGTTTTTAGCAGTTGCAGCTTTAGCAACTTGAATCATTTGAATACTTAACGGGAAGATAACTCAAAGTAGGATAGAGACTGATTACATCCAGACTTTCCTTGGCTGCTATCCTCCCACAGCTTTCCCCAAAAAAGAAAACTAACAACAAAACAAGTTGGTCTGTGGACAAGTTTACTCTTACCTGAACACTGCAATTTCCTGTGTTGAATATTCTATACTTTCAATATCAATGTTACTTTAATAAAAAGAACCATTCACAGAAATTATCAGACAATCTGCTTTTTAAAATTGTAAAAATCACGGATGTGACACAGGTAACTATTTACCTCTGTGCTTTAAATGGGCAAAGAAAAGTTTTGTCATGTCAGTGAAGTAATCTGCAAACAGTTACTACAAGTCCAGAAGAATACACACTTTAATAACCAGCGTTTAGGAAAACTAGGGTCTTAAAATTGCTTGTGGAAAAGATCCTTTGACAACAATGGCATCTGAAGGTTTAACTAAATAATGCTTCAAGTATGAGAACAAGCTTTCAATTCCAGATTAACAAACTACACTTGGATCAAAAACTATCTCTATTCCTTCCTAAAGTATATATAGAATCTGTAAAGATTCTGCCTCCCAGAATTTTGCATTGATGTGTTGAAGAGCAGCAACAAGCAGACATGCTACATTCATTTCCAACTGTTTGGCAAATCCATGAAGAGGAAGGATAGGGCAATTATTTCTGTATGTCCATACAGTGTCTCTGCAAGCTTTCCAACCTACAATTTGGGAAGCAGTGACAATGCAGAGTCCCCAGATTAGCTGCAGCAGGAGTGGTGTCACATGAGCAGCAGTGACAAAAACACCATCAACCCTAAGAGAAATGTCCTGTTCTCAGTCTTGCAGTCTGTGTCCGGAAAAAAGACAGCTATAAGCAGAAAAAGTTACAAAATGTCTCGTGTAAAAATATCCAATTTACCACTGGTTTTTACAACTACTCTGCATTACTTTACAGCAGCTCCACGGCTTTCCCTGTGGCAGCCCCCTGCTCAGGAACAATCACCGCTCCGATCCAGAGCACTCCCATCACCAGCAGACCACCTTTCCTTCTCTGCCACTTTCCGTCTCTGTGGCTTCAGCTGTGTCCTGTCACGTCTGACCACACTCAACCACTTGCTCCTGGCTTTCCCAGCCATCAGGCCCTTCTACACACAGAAGCAAGGCTACAGGGCTAGCTCAAGCTGGCATCCAAACTTTTCCTGTCACCCTCTGTAACCCAAGCAAAGCCTTCACTTGCTTAAAGAGAATTATGAGAGTCAAACCCAGCATTAGCTGCATGGGAGCAGTTTTGAACTTCTCTGTCACGGGCCAACATGAGAAGTAGCAAGGCAACCAAGAAGGAACAGTTCTGCCCTTGTATCACAAGTCCCAGACATCTACTGCCGCAAGTTAATCAGCGTAACATCTCAAGTACTTGCACTGATTTCCAGCAGCCACTTGGGCAGAGTGTATGCATATACCCTTTTAAGCCTGCAGTTTAGAAGAAAAAGTTTAACAGTAATCAACTCCTAAACTAAAACCCACACCAAATTACTTAGCGTAAGTAAATAATCCCAGGCTGAATGTCTTCCAAACCAGTCAGGGAATTTTTTCTTTTAATTAAATCCTGAGGACAAATTTCCAGAGACATACTACTTCTTATCTTCAGCCACACCCTCTTGCATCCATCCATAACATTCTTTTATGTTTAATAGCTCTAGCCTCACTAGCTATCAGAGTCAACCCTCAGCTGCACCTAGCAGTTTCACATACTGCTCTTATAACTATTTCTTTGGGCCCATCTAACAAATCACCCTCATTTCCAACATCTCAGCTGCTTCACTGTTACAGTTGCTCTTCAAGAGTTTCCTGCCACAAAACTTACCCACTATTTCAACTCCTTTCACCCCAACTCTTGCTTCTCCAATCTATGGGAAGAGATAAAATGCAACTGAACTGCGGGCTGTGGGATGTGACTGCAGAATGCCATGACAGGACAAAGAAGCACATGGTGGCACATGGAGGCTTGTCTCCACTGGACCCTGCGGGGAGGAGGTGTCATGCGGCAGAGCCCTACGGAGAGGAGCCTCCCAGGAGCTGACAGACAGGTGAATGGGCATGTGATCACCCAATACAAGAACATTTAGAAAGTGTGCTGCTGATGTGGCAATGTGTGATAGGTGTGTAGTGAGAATGTGTGATAGATAGGTGTAGTGACAATTACCATGTAAGGAAATAAAGTACCTTGGAAAAGTATATAAAACCAGCTTGTTTCTGTGAATAAATGATTCAGATTCCCTGCCAGTCTGGGTCTGCGTTTCAATAACCGACACCAATCCACGTATCCTGCCATCCTGTCAGTTCTCATTTCCAATCTCCCTGCCCACTCAGTGACTTCTAAGTTCCATGCTAAGACCCAAATGCTCTCCTCTTCTCCTTTTTTCTCTAGGCATGCAAAGTCAGCAAACATTTCAACACTCAAACTAGTTTTCTTCTTTACCGATCTTATCCTATGGAAAGGAAAGCAAAGCAAAACAAAACATGCAGGTGTGACTTTATGTGTGAGAGTGAGAGGGGAGATGATGAATCTTCTTAGGTATTAACCACAGATCAGGGGGACATGGGGTCAGAGATCAAGATGTTGCTGCAGTTTTTATTCCTGGTCATGAACTTACTGCGCTTACTAAACATGTGCTTACTGCTTTTCTCTGTGAGCAGGGTACATACAACATCTTAATATATCATTCCAGTATTTAGACTGGTAGAAACATGAGTTAGTGACCAGTTGGGTTGGTTCACCCATATGAAGCTTCATACATACATGATCTCTTCTCTTAAAATTCCATAATGAGCTTTCATCTGGAATTTCATGCAAGACTGCCACTTCCCCTGCAATTAAAATGTTCAGAAACGCTGCCAGCCATGAGGCAGTGTGCCTGACCCTAATCCATGCACCGGGAACCATGTTTTAACACAGACCTAAACTGAACACTTGCACTGGCTTTCTCTTAACATTTTTCTCTGCGCACAGGGAAGGCAGAAGCCTATGAAAGGAGAAGTAAGCCTGCATAGTCAAACACATTCTCCTCCCTGCCTTCAGGTTCTCGATTTTATAGTACAAATGTCTGTATGCAGTAAGAAAACAAAACCAAAACTTGAGCCCTGTCAAGAATATTCTGTTTACCACATCAGGTTCTCTAAAGCCTCTCTTGTGTAATTGCAGAGGATATCCAGCTTTTCGTACTGTAAAACCACAGAGTAAACAGGGCTGGACTTGCAGTCTCTTCTAAGCTGCTTCCCTGTCCACCTTAAGCACAACAAACACTTCTGCTTCTCCATAGGTGGAGTATTTTATTCAGAGTCAACAAAGTCCACTTTGTCATGTCACCACAAGCCTGTTAACAGATTCATTCTCCTAGAGTTGAAATCTCATCTGCCTGTTACTCTACAGCATCACCAGAAGCAATTAACAGTTTGGGGGTGTTGGTGGTTTTTTGCGGTTTTTTTTGCTTCTGTGCTTGCACTTTTTAAATTTCTGCGTGAATAAAGTTAAGTATTAGAGCAGTGAGACACAGTAATACTTAATCAAGCTAACAGGGTGTTTTTATCGCAAAGTAATGTATCACGTGCAAAGAACTGCTGTCCTCCCAGAAAGGGGATGGAGGGGAAGGGGGAAGGGGGAAAAGCAGCCAGAAGTAATCTAAAAATAATAGAAAAAAAATCTCCTCCTTTAGGCACGATTACAGTATTTCATTCACCCACTTCCCTCTGGTACTGTGGCACCAGATCAAGGAAGGTGGGACAGTGTAAGCAGCGAGAGAGCCTGGGTCTGGTTTTCCAGGTTCTCCTGCAGGCTGCCATCCCTCCAACAGCACAGTCTGTGGAAGGAAGGTGAGGCATAATGCTCTCCTGGCAGCAGCTCCTCAATCACATCAATATATGAAATGCCAGTGATCCGCATAAGACAATTAATACACAAGGAAGGTGCTTAAACAAAACTGTGTTGGTTACAGTACCAGCTGTAACCCCCCATCCTGGGGACTGCAATAAAGGCTCAGCTACCTGATGTGGATCTTCAGGAGCAATCCTTACTATTCTTTTAAAAAAGGAAATATGAGAAGAAAAAAAAAACCAAAAAAAACCAAAACAAACAAAAAACACAAAACAAAACAAAAAAACACCAAAAAAACCCAAAACACAACAAACACCCAAAGAACCAAACAACGAAGTCTGACCTTTCTTTTTGTGGTATTATCATAATGAAAATTAAATGCTGCATTTCACCTCAAGCGTGATATGTTTCAAAAAGGGCTGGCAGGGAATGAAGCAGATCTTGTGCCAGCAGTTTCTGCCCAAGGATGGGGCACCATTCTGAGGGCAGGAAGTAAAGAATGTAACTGCCTTGTGAAAATCACTAGATGCCCAAAGTTACTATTTCCTTCTCTCCAGATTTTCAAAGAAATAATTAATAAAAGTGGGCTATAATATGCATATTTTAAGTCATCAAATTACCTACCTGAATTACTTTCACAAGCCTTACCTAAAGAAACCTCCCACCTTTCTATAAAATGAGAACATATGTGGCTGAATTGTTGGTTATGTTTGTTGAGGAAATCACAGTACAAAATATATCTAAGCTGTAGCAGAAAATCTGTGAAAACATACTTGGAAAAACCTAATTGCTCTCTATTGAAGTATTTCCAAGTTCCACTGCTTACAAAATGACCTACTTTATGTCAAAGTTGTCTTCGAGGCCATGCAAAAACTGTCACAAAGTAACAGGTCCAGGAACTCATTTTTCATAATCTAATTAATTTATGCATTCTTGAGTTTACAGCAGATATAGCCAAAGGGTAATTTATTATTCTAAGAGCCTAGATTCACTTCTATGATGCCCCAAGAGATAAACACGGCTGTGATTTCCTTTTTCATGAAACCAACTTCAGGCTCTAGTACCAAGAATGTGAAGTGGTAATACAAGGTCATATTCTGAAGCAATGGTTGTATTCCATCATCCAGGACACAAGAAAACCATACATGGTTTAGTCCAGTAGTAAAAGCTCTACAGAAAAAGTCAGGGAAGTCTGCAAGTTAAAATGGACTACCTGACAATCTAAAAAGAAAGTTGACCTCAAAAGGGGGGAAAAAAAAAAAGAAAAAAAAGAAGAAAATTAGAAATTGAATGAAAGAATGAGGAACAAAGCTATACAGAGGGCACCTGCAGAAAACATTCAGATCAGTAATATTTCTTTCAGCAACATGCATTCAGTGTCTTACACTTCCATGTCTTGGTCCTTTAAACAAGATACCTACAGTAATTACCTGAGCAGCTGTAAGATAACACTGCATTTTTCTTTCTTTATAAATCAAATAGCAATATTTTTTAATCATTACTGTTCTTGTGAACGAGATATACATTATACAGACTATAGTTTTTAAATACATACAGAGAACATTTAGTGTCAGTGAAATGAATGAGGGACTTGTCTTTACAAATAAGCTGTAGGCCTGCTGGTAGATAAATCTAGCACCGAGAGATAAAAGAAACAATGGGAAGGATTCCACTGATTGATGAATGGAAAGAAGGAGATTTGTCCTTACAAATAAACTGTAGGTGTGCTGATGAAAGAAATTGGATCTTGAGAGACTAAAGAAACAGTGGGGAGAACCATAAATTCCAAAAGGATTAATTAAAAAAAAAAAATAAAGGGGAGTTATACATTAGAAGGGAGTCTTAGGTATTAGGTGTTTTGGGGAGCCTGTAACTCTCAAGTACCTCAGCCAATTGGGAAAGAGAGAGGGAAATGCTGCCGGGAAAATAGGATAAATAGGAGGCTGCGCCCTCCAAAAATTTAAAAGACCCCAGGGGAATGCCCCATGGCCTCTCCCTTTTTTCAAATAAAGTAACAGGACTCCTCTGTCTCCTTTTTGGACATAAACCTCTGGTGTTTGTGGATTAATGTTCCTGACATCAGGAAGAAGATAGCATAAAAATTTCCTTTCTGAAGAAATAAAATCAATCCTTCCTTGACAAATATTTATAAACGTGTTTTTGTCCAATTCTTTCTCATAACTTTTTTTGTTCAGAATAATCAGAATTGCCTCACCATTGCCTTGCACAGATATAACAATTCAGCCTGAAAATGGCTCTCTTAGGACAGCAACCTGCAGAATACATGACTGAAAATAAATCAGGCACTACTTATGTCCATTACCAATATTAAATATATCTCAGATTAAATGAAGTTCACCATGAAAGCTTATCAATAAAAACTGTCACTAAGCATTTTCTGAAGCCCTACCTACTTAAGTGAACCACAATTTGGAGCCACTGCCAAGACAGAAGTTCATTTGTCTTTCATGTTTCATATGTGTCAGTGTTTCAAATTGAAGACTCTACAAAATAATAATGCTCCAAAACAAAGGCAATGAATTCCAGTCCAAAAGCCAAATAAGCTTAAAAAATGTACTTCTTTCTGATCAGACCCACGTGAACTTACTCAGGATTTCATTTAAACTTGCAAGTCTGAAGTTCAAATGCAGAAAACCCCTTATGATACAAATGTGTTTGAAGATATGCCCCCTCCCACCCTTAAAAGAATTCCCTGAAAAAAATATTGGAAACATTTCAGAAGTTTGGATACTACACTTTAGAAGACCAAAAAACGTCTACACTTTAATTTGCTTCAGGTATTCAGCTTCAATGTAGGAATATTTTCAAAGAACCATTATTTTTCAGGTTGTTGGGGTTTTTTTCCTTTGAATGAGTTTTCACAATTTTTTTCCGAAGAAACAGAGACCTTTGTAAAAGAAGAATAATATGATGAATCATAAACTTTGCTGAGACTTTGTTGGGGGTTAAGTCTTTTCCTTCTCTTTAGGGAATTTTCCTGCATTTGTTGTCATAGACATGGTGAATGGACGTCGATTTAAAAGCCAAAAGATGTAGCCAGAGCCTTGGCATATCATTGGAATGGTTCTGGGGGAGGGGGAGAAGCGGTATGATGGTTGGCAGTTTCTTAGCTGGGAGTGGGTCAGTCTTTGGCCAGCTTGGAGGGTGGATGGTTGTGGGTTTTGGTGCTGGACTTTTCTGCCCACGGGGACTCACTGCTACAGCTGAGCCTTCCTTGCCATTTCTCCTTGCCATTGGAGACCACTGCTCGCAGAAGAGGCCGTTGGACTGGGACTTTTCAGCACCCGCCATTGCTGGGAGAAAGACCCTCACCGTGTGCCTGGGCACCTCAGGGGAAAACTGGGCCCCCATCTCCTCTCTCTCTCTCTCTCCGGAGGGAGCTCCTCGCGGCTGCTTACTGGAGCCTCGGCTGCTGCTGCTGTCACCAGGACACTGTTGGGACATGTGAGAGCCAAGGAAAAACAGAAACACCTCCCACCTTCTCTCTCCTCCCGGGCCCACCATTACCCCCTGGGGAGGTTCAGAGCTTGCTTCGGCCGCCCTCTGCCTCACCAGGAGCCAACAGTGCCCCCTGCAGCTGGGATGGAGTCACTGAACCCCCTCTGCCTCACCAGGAGCCATCAGCGCCCACTGCCCGTTGTGATCGTAACTACACCAAAGGGGAAAGTGCTTAACAGGCAGAAAAAGGCTGTTGCTGGGTTTTTCCTTTTTGTTTGTGTTGTTGCTGTTGTTTGCCTGTCTTCTTTTCTATATATATTCTAGTAAAGAACTGAGAAACGAGCAGTCAATAGCTAACTCATGTAAGCACAGTTAGCTATTAGGAGACAGCAAATGGTAATTCTGACAGCAAATGTTAATTCTGACAGCAAATGTTAATTCCAAAACTTAAGAAGCCAGATTTGCCCTAATCTTATCAAGATATAGGGGACAAGGATCATCTCAGAAACCGCTGAATCATTCCTCAAAGGACTACACATGCCCCGGGGAGAAAGATGAAAAGTGCATTGTGAGGAAGACTACTTATCTTCATCACAAAGACCCCTGATGAGGAGGAGAAGCCTTCTTTAGTTCGACCACCAGGACACACAAGGCATGCAAAGCACGTACGCTAATGACACTAGTGACTTCCAAGAAATAATTTGTATAACCATGCCTGTCTCAAGGAATGTGACAAATATTCATGTTTTAACCCTTAATATTGTGTTGTAGGGAGCCACCAGTGTGTGTGTGTGTCGGAGGAGTGATCCCCGCCCCCGGCGCGCTGAATAAAGCAAATAGCAACTTCTCTGACTCCGTCTCTGAAGTATCTCCTGGCTCATTTGGGGCAAATCAGAACTGTTATTCGTTTTCCCATATCTTTGCCTGAAAGCCCCATAATTTCAAAGTTAAAATAATTTGGAAGGAGAGAGGGGTCGTCTTTTCTGTTCCAGGAAGGTTCCTGCCTTCCTTGGCAGACACCAGCCTTTTAAACCAGGACAGACTTCTGCAGCAATTTGTTTCACATTTCCACATTGCAGGAAAAAAAAGGGGAGAACTCGGCATCAAGCAATGGAGGCCTCAGCAAGTCACACAAAGAAAATCTGCCAAGAAGCAGTTTGTACGTACGTGGTGCAAATTCTGCTTTACAGGGAGCAGTATCTGCTTTGTCTTTGATAACACTCACAAGCATTACTGAAAGCTAATGTTCCAACAGGATATTAGGAAATCTTCATTAACCATTAAAAGCATCAAAGCTCTGCAAATCACTTACAATTCACTTTTACTCATAAATTGCACTTACTGTTTCTCCAATTTTGCTTCATGGTGGAAGAAGAGAAGGAAGCTATGGAGAGATCACCAAGACTGACACCTGCAAAGATCTTTGCAACAAAGTTTGGAAATTTGTCCAAGAAAGATGTAAAACTTCTGTTTTATTTTAGTAAACTGATTGATGTCTTCATTTCCAGTTACTAAATTGGACTGAAAACTCAACTAATCCAAATTTTCTGCTGAACACTGTGGCTGGTAAAGAAGTAGGCCATCATACTGAGTCCCTCAATGATGTCCATGTGGGTATTTATCAGGAGGACCTCCTAGTCGTTCCTCACTTTTGCAAACAAGGGCTTCTGGCTATGATCCTTCCAGTGAAGCTGTGCCGCAGAGTCCACCAGCCAATGCCAGTTTGAAAGCAAAGCAAGGAATTAAGTGGACATAATCAAACGTGCATTATGCAGCAAAGTCCTATCATCCTTTTCCTACATCAGACTTCCACGACTGATGGACTGGACACAAACTCACACAAGCACAAGGTCTGTAATGGCAGACTGAGTCAGCCCTAGGGCTGAAACAGAAGTACACATGAAGCATCTCCCAGGGCAATTCACCTGCTTAACACTCACTATGCACTCTTTTTTGTAAAATCATGTGTTTTTTTCAGGATGAAAAACACGCTGCAAGAAGTCCCTCTCTGTTGCAGCACTACCGGATCAGACCCACCCACCTTGGTTTATTTTCCAGCAGTGAGAACATGACGTGTGTCTTCTCTCAGGCCCAAGGTTCACCTTTGCACTTACCAGAGATTGAAATATTATAGTTTATGACTTAAACATTTTCATGAAGGACTTTCAAAACTGTATTACAAAACCTGGAGAGAATACTACCACACCCTGAATGGGGCTCTGAGAGGCCCAACTGTGCTCGCTGATGAAGATGAGGTAAAGTGACAATTCAGGGCTGGGGACATTCACAAAGCACAAGCTTATCACCTTCAGCGTGGAGACCACAGCCCCAGGGCTATCAGCTGCCAGGCTTCGAACAGACCCTCACACCGCAGGGTGGGGGGAAAAAAGGCTTTGGAGTGTTAACGCCCATCCTCCACTGTGCAGAGGAGCCCAGCTGAGGGGCCCTTCATACCGGGAGAAGCTGCATCCACATGAAGGACAAGAGGGGGTGTCATGGCCCATCAAAGGGCGCCCCCCAAAGGGGTCCACGGATGATGCAACAGACCCTCAGTGTTGCAAGGGACAGTGTCAAACTGGCCCCCTGCAGGGGAGGCACATGGGCGTTCCCACTTGCCCAAAGCGTATATTAATCCACTGGATTCTATACTTTTTGGCATGGCGTGGCATGGCCTGGCAGCAGCAACAGGGGACCCTCACCACCAGAAGACCAGATGGAGGGGAACAACAAGATGCCATTGGGACGCTCAGAGGGGTGATATGCTTTCCACCTAACCCCTGCCACTCTCTCCCTGTCCTGTCCGCTTCCCCCC
>VWZT01006328.1:156841-213692 GCA_013397055.1 Pachycephala philippinensis
ACTTCTTTCTCTCTTTCTCTCTTTCTTTCCTCTTTCTCTCTGCCTCTTTTACCATTAAATAAAACATATCAATTTTTTTGGCACCAACATCTAACCTTCTTTGGTTTTAATCTCATTTTTGGGTATATTTTGAACCTTCAAAGTTCTTTCCGGTTTATATACAGAGATTTAATTTTCTTTGCTCTTCTGGGTTTAAACTGGATTATAACAGCACTTCCTCAGCGAACCCCACTACTCACAGGCTCCAAGCTGTGCACATAGCACAGGAGAGGTTAAGGGCCAAAGTTTTTGGGTCATTTTTTCCACTTACAGGTGAGAAACACTGCTGTAGAGCTGGCTACTGAACCTTGTACACATAAGGGAGGAGAAAGGTTCTGACATAAGCTCTCAACAACAAACTCACATAAGCACCAAGTCTCCATGTGCATGAAGTTGCCAGTCACTGGGCTGCCTATAGGCATCTTTACATTTACCAGAAGCAGCTCAGGAGCCTGCAAACCAAAGAACATTCTGTCGTAGTGCTCCATTCCCCACTAAAAAAGAAGCTGAACATTTTCTTGCCAGCTTTCTTCCTCCTGCAGTACGTTCCCACACAGATGGTAAAACATTTTTTGAAGCTTGGTACTGCATGCTCCACTGAAGTCAATGGGAACCCTGACACCAATTTCTCTAACAGAAAGATTCAATCCAACCCCAAGAAAACCTGGAAAATGAAAAGCTTTATTTTTTCCCTCCTACAAAAGAATAGTCCCAAAGGGATTAGGATGGCTGCCAAATGGAGAAACTACTTCAAATTGCTCCCAATGACTCAACTGACCATGGTGATGTCAATCCCTAGAGAGCAACACTGTTGTGGTGCAACAAAGTCCAATCATATCCCACAAAATTTCAACGCCAATATATTTAAGATCTTATTCTCAGAATTGGGTATGTATTTCCAACTGCTCAAAGGCAGACTGAGCAAAGGGAACATCAGAATAAACTGAAGTCTAAGTTGGTTATGAATCTTCTGAGATGTGTTGATCCTGAATTCCAAAGGACAGAGTAAGGACTGTAACCCTGCATCTGCTTTCCAATATAAACCACTGCAAAGCTGGAACATGCCCATATACATGTACCTCTGCACCCTGCATCTTGCCAGCAGATATCCCAGCCAACGCACAGAATCACAGAATCATCAAGGTTGCCAGGTCCTCAAAATCCAGAGAAAACTTTAATATTAAAAGTAATTATGATAATTTATTGCATGTGGGGTTTTTTACTTTTGTTTCACAGTAAGGCTGGCAAAAAATACATTTCAATTAAAATTATCTTTAGCACCCTTTCTCCAACAAGAATTAACTTCACTGAATTGGGTTGAAGTAAACATAAATAAATCAAATATGACCATTCCAGTCAAGGACTTCTGGACTGAAAGGATTTTCAAACTGCTGAAAAACAAACAAGAAATCCTTAACATTCCATACTGCCTTGGCTCATCCTGGGAGAGAAACTACTTCCTGCCTCTCAGAACTGCACCTACACTCCTCTTGAAACTTTCAGAAACAACAAAAAAAAAAGCAGATCAAAGCTTTAAATGCTCTTATCTTCAGCATTATATTATGATGCAATCTATTACTGTGCTCTGTGGCTTAGCAGTTTCTGTTGTTTAGTGGGGTAACTGAGATAAGCTTTACTTTAGCACTCACGGAAGTTAAACATTAAACTAGAATGAAGTTCCTTCTCCAAAGATTAATCTAAGCAGCAAAGTCAATGTAAAGATTCACACAGATTTCTGTATTTAATTTCCAGCACAGCGCAAGCACTCTGACACCCCTCGGTTGCTGAAGCCCAGTGAAAAACACCAGGCTGACCCTCTGACACCCCATAAACCAGAAATTCTATGACACAGCTACGTGATAAATTAATTTGCAAATATCAAATCCACTTGTGTGTTACGAAAAAGACAGTATTTTAGTTTGCCAAACAACAGCAACTAAGCATCCTTATCTTAGAAACCAGCATGCGATACGGAGGCTCCTTCTGTACCTCCAGCTACAAAACCCTGGCAGAAACCAAAGTTACAGCAAAACAGCAGCAACTGGGATTCTGCATTTGATGTGGAGGGTCCATATGCTTTTTCCCAAAATCGTTATGGCAGGTCTGTGAAGTTTGTGGAACTGTTCAGTAACTGACCCAAAATTCCTAAATTTCAGATCAGATAACCACTACAAGGACACTGCATTACATCAAATTTCTCAGTCTTTCATTCACCTGTCAATTCTCCTCTCTCCTTCCTGCAGTCATCACTCTGCCTAAAACTACCAACCTTTTCCACATTTCTTTATTTTCACCTGCGTTTTCTCTCATGTTCTGCAGATTCTGGTATTTTAAATACATTTTCTCTCCACTTATGTTTCTACTGCTGCCTAAAATGAAATTGTGGATGCACATTTGCATCTCTGATTAACATGTGGCCTACTCTTCATTATAGACTTGATTTGACATGTCTTGTTGACCGAATAATATTGGGAGTTTTTTCCCTTTCAAATTGCTCACGTTGTCTTTTTCTACTGCCAGAGAAAGCTTGCTGGGGAAATTCAGGGATTAACAGCATGTGTTCTTCTGAAAAACACATAGGACCAAATGGCAAAAAGATGTAGTGCCTTCAGAAATACCTAGAAAGCTTCTCTTCAGAGGCTGTTCAAAGACCATAGCAAAGCCATCCTCTGGTCAGCTGTCATGAGAAGTAGTCCTGCCCTCATACCTCCTCCAACATTACCAATCCAGCTCATCTGAGAAGAGGGTCAAAGAGTAAAACTCACCCTTTTTCTGTTTGCTGGGGTTTGCTTTGTGCCATTTCAGTTCCCTAAACTTCCTCACTGCAATATCAGACATATGCTAAAATTTAGCAGAGAAGAAATGAGGAGGAAGGAGATTAAAAAACTGTTTCTGCAACAGCATGTACTGCTTAAGATCAATACTTGTGCTAAACCACTCTGTAGCAGCTCTCCGGGCAAGAAACTCTAAAATCAGCTTGCGAAATCTGACCATCTCAGATCTGGCTACAGATCCTAAGCTACGACAGCTCAAGACGTCTAAGCTGAAAGTCTGCAAAAGCAGGGACATTCAGGAACTTCAAGCCTGGCTGAATATGGGAGACTCCTCAGTCCCCTGTGTTGCTCCAAACTCCAAACCAGAGTTTATGCCTGGGTTAAAGGAGCAAAATTGATAGGAACACATCATACCACTACTCAAGAGTGGCTCCAACCTGCACTGGCTCCAAAATATTAGAAGTCATCTTCCAGATTTAAGCAAGGAACTGTCTGTTAGCATATCCACAGATGTGCTCTCAGCAGTAGCTTAAAGTAAGTTTCTACGACAATCTCCTCTAAAATACTAAAAAATATAGACATATTTTTAATAAGACATTAACTTACATGGTATTACAAGTTTAGCTTTAATAAGACTAGTCTAATCAAATCCTCTTAGATTCCTTATTTAGAATCATAAATACAATTCCTGCTTCTCACACGAATCCTTTTCTTTTCTTTTCTGCTGTCAGATGGCGTGTACAGACTGGCCAAACTGCGTGGGAACTTGGAAAAGCAATGTTACCTGCAAATTTCACAGATGCTTGAGGAAACACTCATCAAAATCAATTTTTTTTTGAAGTCTGTAATTGGCTCAAACAAGGAAAGCAAAAAAATACTAAAGGATCTTTATAGTGCCTTAAAAAAGGAAAGTTCTTCAGAATCTGAATTTACAAGGAAGCCATCTATCGACCACAACTCTGGCAGAGATGTCTTCCCAGGCCAAGTGGTAGTGAGTAATGAATGGACAAACCAGATGTTTTATAAATGCCTAATTATCACTGTTCTTCAAGAAAACCTGTGACTCAGGATAAGAATAATAAAAAAAAAAAATTGCATTGGCTTGGAAACATTGTGTGGTTTCTTCACACAGCTGGAATGGGACATCTTTAATATCATTACATTCCCATGGGATCAGTGCTTTTCTAACCTACAGTGATACTTATAGAAAGAAACTGTGCTGGTGCTGGTAAAACAAATGTTATCTTGAATAATATTTCCTCAAATCCAGATGAACAGCATTCATGTTTCGATATTCATATCTGGGCAGAAGAAAAAAAATTAAACATGTTATTTTCATTACTGTACAAATAAGTGGGGTTTTTTTCTGTTAATATATGCAACCGCTATTGGCACTCACAAAATACAAAGCTGATGTTTAAGAGATACTGTGATGCATCTTCTAAACACTACACAGTGTCTTTCTAGTAGAAGCTCCTCTCTCAGCTCAAGAGAAGGAACAGTTTCCTTTTCCATATAAGGATCCATAACAATTTGGAACAGTCTTACGGACTTAAATCCAATGTTGGTTTTGGTCTTAACACTAAGCCAGATGTCTGTCATGGGTTGATGCTGGCCAGATGCCAGGCACCCATGAAAGCCGCTCGCTCACTCCCCTCTGCAGCTGGACAGAGGGGAGAAAATTTAACAAAGGGTTCATGGATTGAGATAAGGACCAGGAGAGAGATCACTCATTAAATATCATCACAGGCAAAACAGGCTCAGCCTCGAGATATAAGGTGAATTTATTATTAATGAAATCAGAGTAGGATAATGAGAAGTAAAATAAGCCCTTAAAACCACCTTCCCACCCACCCCTCCCTCCTTCCACAAGAAAGGCAGGGAATGGGGACTACGGTCAATTCATCACCCATGGCTTCTCCTGTTTCTCTGGGAGAGGAGTTGTTCCCATGCTGCACCATGGGGTCCCTCCCACCAGAGACAGTTCTCTGCTAACTTCTCTGATGTGAGTCCATCTCACAAACAACAGATCTTTGCAAACTGCTGCAATGTGAGTACATCCCACAGACAACAGTCCTCCCAAAACTGCTGCTGTGTTGGTCACTCTTCTTCTACAAGGTGTAGTCCTTCAAGGACAGGCTGCTCCAGCTTGGGAGCAGGGTCCCTCTCTCCACCGGTCTCCCATGGGTTCACAGCCTCCTCCCAGGCATCCACCTGCTCCAGCAGGGGCTTCTCCACGGGCTTCATCAAATCTCTACATCCCTGTGGATCTCCATGGGGAGACAGCTGCTTCACCATGGTCCTCACCATAGCCTGAAGATGAATCTCAGCTCATCAGTGCCTGGAGCACTTCCTCCCCCTCCTTCTCCACTGACCTTGGTGTCTGCAGAGTTGTTTGTCTCACATATTCCCACTCCACTCTTCTCTGACTGGAATTAAAACTGTGCCACAACTTTTGTTTTTCCTTCTTAAATAAATTATCACAGAGGCATTATCACCATTTCTAAATGGCCCAGTCTTGGCCAGTGGCACGTCCATCTTTGGAGCCATCACGGATTGGCTCTGCCAGACATGGTGGAAGCTTCTAGCTGCTTCTCACGGAAGCCACCTCTGTGCCCCCGCCGCCACTACCAAAACCAGGCCATGCAAAACCAATACAATGCCTCAAGAACTCTGAAAAAAAAATCTAAAAATCAAAAATCCTCACCTTTCAAACTTTTTTGTTAGTCATTTGAAGTAACACCCCTCCAGTGAAAATCTTGTCCCACTCAAGTAAAAAAAAACTAAAAGAAAATTAACAGCTAAAATTCTGCTTAAACCATTAAAAACATGCAATACAGTTATAAGGGGTAAAACCATTAATAACTGGACAGGTATTCTGAAACCTTTCCATGATTACAACTAACCCACAACAAATCTAGAACAATTTTCTGTAAGGAGCACACATCTATAAAAGAAGATTATCAGTGGGATTTTTTATTAGCCAGAGGCATAGAGTATTTGGAAGATTAAAGCAGGCACTCAATACAGTGCTACATAATCATTTTAATTGGATAAAGGCTAACTGGATGATAATGCTGCCACATGAATTAGAAATCAGAAAGTGGTGGTAGTAAACTGCTTGGGAAAAAAGGAATGTCCCAGAAATCAATAAATACTTCCCCCATCCAACCTTGGGCCATTGCCCTGCTACGAATTCAAGCAAACGTACTTCCTGACAGCTTCAAGGCTATGGAACAAGAGAAACTGTCTTTCCCTTTTTTATGTTTGCCTGCAGAAACAGCAGCTGAAACTGTGAGTAATGACCTTTTCCTTGCCATGATGTCTGCACATAAACCCATTTTGTGATACCAACCAGTGCTCCTACGACAAGCTTCATACACTACTATAGGGAAACAATCACCACTGTAGCCAGTATTTTTGATTTCCATATCTTCCAAAGTAGATGGACAATAGTGAAATGGGAAACGAAAAAGAAAAAACAAACTTGCCTCCACAAAAAAACCCCAAAACCAAAATCAGAAGACAGTAACACTACCATCCCAAGAGAAAGCAAGATAAGAAGATAATAACAAGGCAAGATTAAGACAATAACAAGCTATAGCACAGGAGAGCTATAAAGCCATCCATAAGGGATGGGGGCGATCAAAAAAATATGGAACACAACACAAAGCATACTACCTATTCACACACATACAATCATGCACAAAGAGTTGAGGAAGATCAGAAGGAGATGAAGCCCCTAAACACTCAAAACCACTCAACCACCCAAACCCTGCAGGCACCATTCCAGATCTCAGGAGCACCATTCCCAGGAGGCAACACCCATCCATCTGCAGAGGTATACTTGCAGATGCTGAGGCTGTGGTTTCAGTGCCTTGAATTGGACACAAGTCTAACATTGCCAGGGCACAATTCCTGCATTATTCCATCCCTTGTCCATTTACTGTTGAAATCTCTCTTCTGCTAGCACAGAAGCTGGATCAAGGAACTGACCTATCTCTGAAAACATTCCCCTAAGAACAAAAACTTGCATCACAGTGGAAAGTGCCAGGAGCTCAAGAGGATCCAGACTGATCTTGAACAAAAGTGGGACAGATCTGTGCCAGACTGAAATGTCCATGCAACCATGGTCTCAAAAGGTGGATGAAAAAAATAATAGAATTGCCTGAGTTGGAAGGGACCTTACAGATCATCTTTGTTCCAACCTCCCTGGCCTTGGACACATCTAGGGATGGGAAAGCCACAGCTTCTCTGGGCAACCTGTGCTAGCACCTCACCACCCTCACACGGAAGAATTTCTTCCTAATGTCTAATCTCAACCTACTCTGTCAGTTTGGAGCCATTCCCTCTTATCCTGTTACTATGTGCTCTTGCAAATAGTTTCTCTATTCTCCTCAAAATGGCTGGAACATAATAGCCGTATATTTAATAATAGATTTTTCTTTACTTAAGGTAACCATCACACTTCATGCCTGTTATGCCTTAGGCTTATTAGTTATTAAAGGAACAGCTGCTACCAGTCCATCTCAGAGTTACACAGTGAAAGACTGGGAGATGTGTCTGTAAAGAAAATTGCAGACCACATATGATGAGAACTCTGTATGTAGGACAGAAAAGAGAATGTGAAATGCAGCAGTAAATGTCAGCTGTGTTGTCCACACCAGGACACCAGCTATGTGGGAAAGGCAGTGTGTCTACAGACCACATCAAACACTACACAGCCCTCTCAGATGTATCCTGGGCCAAGAGCTGTGTCAGTCGAGCTTCACTCCCTCGGCTGGGCATGCTGAGCATCTAGTGCAAGTATGGCTGGTCCTTTTGTAACGTGAAGGAGCAAACCACAAGCACAGAACACAGATTGCTGACAATAATGAAGAACTTTTTCTCAATCATGTGCTAAATGGTCATCTGCGAGCTCAGCTATGAACCAAACAAGGCAAGAAGGCTGCTCTGCATACAGCCATTGCATTTGTGTCTTTTAGAAGACAGAATGAAGTATTGTACTCCTGGCAGAAACATTATGCTGATGGAACCCATTGATTAATCTTGTCCATCATATCTGTGAAATTCAAAATTAATCTAGAGGAAAATGCAGCATTGACATTTCATTAAACACTGCAGTACATGTTTACCTAAATATTTATTTATGCAGACAATCCTCATCCCTTTTCATCCTTTTTCCTCCCTCAGCGTCAAAGCAGAAGCACTCTTTAAAAAAGTCCTTATTTTTTTCATTTCATTTCTGAGATATGCAAAAAGAAAAAAAAATCAGTGTAGGGAAAAACAAGAGGGGAGATCTATTATTATCAACAAAAGAAAGACAGGAATCATCTTGCAACATAACCTCCCAAGTTTTATTAGTCACTTGATTTGAAATATATTTCCATGGTAGACTACAGTCCGGGCTAAAAATCCCAGCCTTCTTTCTCAAGAAGGTGAGTATACTAAGGTTTAACTGCAGGATAAATATACCATCAGTAGTAGTCCCTCTATTTCCAAGCAAATGAAATTTAAGCACTGGCAGAAAGAGTAAACTGGTTCAACCTTTGCTGTGGACCAAAAGCGAAGTAGAATCAAAGACCTCAATAACCAATGTGAAGAGTGCTAGGATATCATTCAGTCAAACTTCTAAGCATGACTGTACACATCTCCAAATATACCAACATCCATTTCTGTTGAAAATGTCATTTGTTTTTAAGGACATTCTGTGCTGCCAAAAATCTTTATGTTTTCCATGATGTTTCATTAAATTCGTCGTTTTCCTCAGAGCAAAATTTATGGCTTTTTAGACTGCTGAATTTTGAGTAGTGCAGGTTTAAAATTCATTTTCACCTTCAATACTGTGGCTATTTGCTTTGAGAAACTAGAAAGGGCATATTATGCAGCCTAGATAAAGCCAATGATTTCTATTAAAACGAAAATGACACGGTGGAGAGAAACCATTATCAAAGCAGTAAGACCATTGTCATTGTGTCTCAAATTCTCAGAACAAAACAGGCCAAACAATTTTTCTCTTTTCAAAAACCTTGTCATCCCTGGCAGTTTAACAAACTCTTTAGCAGGAAGACAAAGACTAGAGGGAAGGAACTGCTGCCATCAGTGCTGCCTGGAGTAGGCCCCAGGACAACAAGCACAGTAGGATTATCAGACATGGTGACAAGAGAAAGCCAAGCCAAGTAAACAAAAAAGAGATGGCCCATGTACAAAACAGGGGACATCTGGGGATTGTGGGGTGAATTAACGTCAAAGCTTTAGTATGGTCATACCCCAGCTTGTATTGGCCCTGGCTAAAAGCATCTTTTGGGCTTCACCAGCAACATACCTGAACACATGGCAGAAACCCAGGGGATTTGAGAAAATGACAAGATAATTTCTGGAAGCATTATGGTTAGAGATTAGAAATGTCAACAGTGTTCTGTCAACAGCTATAATGAATTACCTCTTACAAGAATTTACCCTACTATCTTCTGTTCCACGTAACACAAAGATAACAGTTAAGAATGTAGTGATATGCATTTATAATTTTGTTATTTCTGGGGAGGATTTTTTTAAGAAACACACACTGACCACAAGACATTCATGCATCCCAATGATGCTTAAAAGGAAAGTGGACACGTGTCACGACTTTACAAAATAAACCAAGCAGTCATGAGATGCCAAGTGTAACACCTCCCAAAGCCAACACTCACTTTACATCTGAAAGTTACTCTAGGCATCTAGCTAAAGATTGCAAAGCGAGCCAGCTGCTGATTACAAAGTACACTAGATCTCCAAACTCCCAGGTTTAATTCGTCCTCACAATATCCAGACCCAAACTTATTTTATTATAGTTGTGGTTTGGTCTTGAGGGAAAAGAAAAAAGCCAACAAACAGTTACATGCATACTTAAAATGGAAATAAGCATCTCCAAACAAAACTAAGTGGGGGGAAAAACATGCATTAGACAAAAACATTTCTTGACAGCTGTGACTGGTTTACAATTCATTTTGGACAGTGAGTTCAGCATAGATGAAAAAATAATTTCGATCCTTCAAGGAACTCCTATAATCCTAATTACTAGACATAAAATTCTGCACATAGCAGCTGCTCAAAATTGCTAATAAAATAAAACACACACCAATTTTTTCCATCTGAACACTCTTCCCCTTTAAACAAGGAATGAAGCACAGCCAAATTAACTTCCTATTCTGCATATTCATGTAACTCTGAAAGCACACTTTGCCAAAGGGCAGGCTCCAGATGGGTTTTATGAAAAGTGTTAGGAAGACAGAAGCTGACTGACCTCCAAAAGCACCTTTCTATAACAATAACGTGCCACACCAGCACTTCACTATGTGTCAGTGGGGGCAACCCAGCTCCTTCCATAAAACAACAAAAGGCAAATCCAGGAGCAGTGGTCCCCACCTGCTTTGGGACATCAGCTAACCACCCATAAAGGGCTGTTAGGAAGAAACTTTCACCAGGGCTACTTATCAAGTAATTGTGTAGTATGGCAGGGTTTTCCCAAAATTCCTTTGAAACAGCTGGTGCTGCAGTGTCAGCAGCAGGACTCACTGACCAGTGGCTTGATCTGACGCGTCACCTAGATCACTCAACATCTGGCACACAGAGCTGTAAAGCATCCGAATTTACATCAATGCCCTGTTGTTCTAGCACCTGCAGCACTTGCACTTGACAGCTGTTTGCAGATCAGGCCCATGCAGTTTTACTTCCCAGTAACAGGTACAATCCATACAGCAGCATACAAGCTAGTTTGACATTAAAAGAAACCACTAATAAATTGTACTTCTCTAAACAGCATTTCATTCCACCCAAGAAAGTTTCATTCTGTGATATTAAAAAAAAACCAAAAAACAAGAAGAAGCCACCAGCTTACACTGAACACAAGAGAATGTGAAGATGTGCTTCCAGGACCACCTCCTATGCGTTCAATGTCAGAGTTTACCTGAAGTCAAGGAAGCTGGAAGGCAGCATTCAAGTATCTTCCATTTCCTTTCAAAAAAGCAATCTACTGTCTGAGCTTTGCCATATTTAAACTGTGTGATGTATTGTCCAAATATGAACTCCGATATTTCCTGTGCTGCACTGAGCTCCCACTCAAAAGAAGTAAAGCAAAAACAAGCAACATTAATCTTTAAAACATGTAGGTGGTTCTGCTTATTTCCTGTTCCTCCCTTTCCACCCCGCAATGATCCTCTACTGCTACTTCCTGCATCAAGACTTCAAAATCCACCTAAGCTGGCAGTGGACTGCAAGAGGAAACAATGAGAATCTCAAGGTTCACAGTACATCTCTACAGGAGAAATCCAAGTCCTTCTGTACTCTATGTACCTCTGCATTGGTTTGGCACAGCCTGGTTTTAGGTAGCAGGGCGGCTGCAAAGATGGCTCCTGTGAGGAAGCTGCTGGCAGCTTCCCATCATGTCCGGCAGAGCCAATGGCTGATGGCTCTGGAAGATGGACATGCTGCTGGCCAGAACTGGGCCAATGAGAGAGGCTTGAAACGCCTCTGTGATGACATATTTAAGAAGAAAATCAAAACAAAGCCACGGGGTTTTTGGTCCTAGTCAGAGAAGAGGAGGAGGTGAGAATATGTGAGGGAAAACAACATGGCGACACCAAGGTCAGTGGAGAAGGAGGAGCAGGAGGTGCTCCAGGCACCAGAGCCAAGATTCCCCTGCAGGCCGTGGTGCAGACCATGGTGAAGCAGGTTGTCCCCCTGCAGCCCCTGGGTCCACAGGGAACGCAGAGATCCACCCGCAGCCCGTGGGGATCCGCGGGGAACGCAGAGATCCACCCGCAGCCCCTGGGCCCACGGGGAATGCAGAGATCCACCCGCAGCCCGTGGGGGAGGTGTTGAGCTGGAGGGGGTGGATGCCTGCAGGAGGCTGTGATCCAGTGGGAGACCCAGTGGAGAGAGAGGGCCCTTGCTTCCAGGCTGGAGCAGCCTGGCCTTGAAGGACTGTACCCCATGGGAAGAGAAACACATCGCAGCAGTTTTGGGAGGACTCTGTGCCCGTGGGAGGGACTCACGCTGCAGCAGGTGCGGTTTGGCTGCTGCTCGTGAGAGTGGACCCACGCCGGGAAGTTCACGGAGAACTGTCTCCCGTGGGAGGGACCCCACAGCCCCATAGGGGAAGGACTCTTCTCCTGGAGCAGCAGAAGAAAAGCTTGGTGATGGACTGACCAAAATCCCCTGCCCTGCCTCCCTGTGTTGTCGGTGGGAAGGAGGGATGGTCTGGGGGGGGAGGTGTTTTAAAGGCTTATTTTACTTCTCATTACCCTCCTCTGCTTCTGTTAGTGATAAATTTCACTTAGCAATCAAGGTTGAGCCTGTTTTGCCCTTGAAATATTTCTCCTGCTCTCCTTATCTCACTTGTCAAGCCTCCGTTAACCCTTTTTCCTCTTTTCCCTCCTTTGCCCAGATGTGGCAGGGGAGGGTGAACGAGCAACTCTCTTGGGTGCCTGGCATTGGGCCAGTGTCAAACCAGGACAACCTCCTAGACCTGCCCATCACTCAGGCATCTGGCGTTGCATTGTCAAGAGAAGCTCTTTAAAAGAAAAGCTAACAGGGAGGCAGAGGAACACATCTACTTTTAAGTTCTGATGAAAAGAGAGATGGTATTTTTTATTTTTTGAAAAATACCTTCAAGGAAGAAATCAAACCCAGAGAATACATGAAGTATCATTTTCTTATTAACAGTGAGTGAAGTTTCCCGATACATTAATTTTGTATTATTTTAGAGCCAAGGAGCCACAGAGCAAGATCACTGCACTTGCGCATTGGGTTTCCACCCAAACGGCTCCTTTTGGTATGTCCCTTCTGGTCTTTCCCTAGCTGGAGGAAGAACTGGGTGCATGGGCTAACACTACAGGATTTACTGCAGAAGTGCATCTACCCTTGCAATGCAGTCATTACCACAAATGCCTGGAACAGCGCTCACAAGGAATCTGCAACAAAAACCAGATGGACAGATTTCTCAATAGAAGTACAGGGTGGAAAAGCCAAACCTTCCCGTGCTTGCTGTCACTTCAGGGCTTTGTTGGGAGCTGGGTAAAAAACCCCAGTTCCTCAGCAGGTAGTACAAAGAGCTGCTGCCACAGCAAGAGTGAAGAACCAAGAAAGCTGCCACAGTGCCAGGGAACATGAAGGCAGATGTAGAAGGAGTACCCGTCCCCTGGATTAGCAGAGCATTTACACTCAGCCTTTGCCTAGAGCAAGAAAAAAAGCACACAGGAAGAAGCAATCCTTCTTTTGGGGGAAAAAAGCAGCACTAAAGGAGACAAAAGAAAGGAAGGAAAAGATCATATTTGGCAACAACAATCAAAAAGGAGACTTTTACCTGTGTACTATTCCAACACAAGAGGTACACATCTCAGCCTTGCTGCTTATTGCTTCCTGCTAATAGGAAAATGCAAATTTCTCCCATTCCCTAACAGCACGTACTGTCTCGCAGCCAAGATAAACAGCAGAAAGCAAGGAAAATAGTAGGCATACTTGGAATACCAACCACAGTAACAAGGGCATCCCCAAAGCTAAGAAGCCAGTTTGAGTTGCATTTACTAGCAATCCTCTACAAATTAATTTCTTTGGTAGAAGTGGGTGCTGTTATCCAACTCTTCCATTTCTCTTGTGGGATCATGGGCAAGTTTAATCACAGGAAAGCATCAGTGCCATTCCCTGGCCAAAGCCAAATTCCACCATGCCACAGATCTGGCCAAAGGAGTGTGGGGAAGGAGGGAGGACCATGGGCAAGAGTTGTACAGAACCAAGAGCTTCTTTCCATGCTGGGGGGTTGGATCAACTTCCATGTGGCTTTTTGTTTTCAATTACTGTCAGCAGATCTGAACTTCCTAATATTTGCTATCCATTTCTGAATTTATTACCAGCATTCAAAAACCTGGGGCTCACATGATTCCACCCCACCCCAAAAAAACCTGCTGGCAGAGACCCCATTGCTGCTTCATGCTCTTACACCCAGACCACCTTGTCCCTTCTCCATCAGCAGCCTACAGCAGCTGCACTGTGCATCTCAAGGGGGTGTTTGGGAAGGACACGGCAGGACAGCAGGACATTGGCAGTTTCCAGCAAACAAACCAAAGGCATACTGGTGAGCACAGCAAGAAAAGATGGAGGGGGAGGGTTGCCAGATTCCCATGTTTCAACACACCACAGCAGAATTGCTCACTTCAAGTTGGCGGAAGCATACTGCTTCACATAACTAACAGAGATTAACTAAAATCTATAAATGCCCACCCCATTTTTAGGGAGTAGACCTACTAGCACTTTGCCCCACAACAGGTTTTAACTGGAGCTGGAGACACTCTAAAATCATGACGATCATCTAATACTAAGCTACTAAATTGTCAAGCACACAAAATAGGGCTTAACACACTGGAATTTAAGCATTTACCCTTAAAAACCCAAGTAACACAAGGTCTCTCCTCTGTTTCAGTTATGAGAAAATTTCAGATTTGCAAAAAAATTCAGATTAAAAGAGACCTATTGTGGTCCCTCAGATCTTCCTCAGCTCCAGCCAGGACTCACAACTATGCCAGACCAAGTTGCTTGGGCCCTCGCCCAGTTAAGCTCTCTCAGGCTCCATGCATGGCAAAGAATTTTTTTCCTTAGGGAGTCAAAATTTTTCTTATTAGTCTCTTTGTCATTTAACAATCTATGTCTATTACTTTCTGACTGCTTTTGCTTACCTCTTCCCTTTAATTTCGAGACAGCTTTTTTTTTTTAAATGCCACCGCAAATGTCAAAATCCTGACAGTCAGGTGATGGATATAGCTCTGAGACCTTGTTCCAGAATCCTTCCCTGGCTGCAGCATTTGTGGTTGAACCCCCAACCTACTGAGATATTCATGCTTAAAAGCCCCCAAACTTTCTAATCTTACTTCCATAATTCATATATTTATTTATATTTATTTCTATAACTTTAGATTGACTTACTACCTTTAGTCACTGATACATTTTTAGTTACTGATGCTCTTTTTTTTTATTATTCCTTTCCTCACCCTCAATAATTTCATTATGCATAAATCAACTTTATTTAGATAAATCAAAGAAGACAACAGAAAACAAGAAGAAATCTTTGAAACTACTAGTAGAATAGGTTAGGTATTTTTGTTAGTGACAAACAAATATAAGAATTTGACAAAGCAATTTTCTTAGTAAAGAGTCAAAGCTACTGATGAAGAATCAATTTCAATTGCCATTACAATATCATCCTTAAAATTAATATTCTGCCCAAATGCAGTAAAAACGGAACAAAACACTTCAAAAACCAGAAAGAACAATCAATGGGCAAAACGACAGGAACGAAGATGCTAAGAGAGCAAAGATCTGAGAAATAAATTCTCTTGCTTTCTAAAGAAATATTTTCACTCTTTGACATTTAGGAAACAAAGCAGCTACTGCTATGGCAATATGCAATAGCCCTCAAAAAAAAAGAAAAAAGAAGAGATGGCATAGCAAATGTAAGGACTAAGGCAACTCAAACCATGCCCTTTTGTTTCACTGCATGAAGTAACGCATTTTTTTTCAAATTGTCACACACTGGTACGAGGTTATCGTACTATCACATCATAGAGACAAAACAAAATTAGATCCACAATCTGTTCCTAGAATATAAACAAGTGGGTCAAAAGTTTCTGCTCTCACATACAGAATCAGTCATTGTGACTTCATCTGTAGGGGAAGCTTTTCTATTAAGAAACTATGAATGGTTCTGTGTGCAGCAGAGGCCAATAACTCTGGACTGCACAAGTGAATTTCAGTGTCATGGTAGAACGACAAAAGTCATGTTACAGCTTATCTTTCCAAACCAGCCCCAAAAGACCAAGGGCATTTTAAATAATAAACTGCCAGCTCAGCTTTATTCCAAACACTTTATAAGAAAGAAGTCCATTGCACACATACTATACAAAAATTATCCCCCAAGGGTAGAAGAGGGAGAGACGAAATTTTCCAACAGTCCCAGTGACTCCCTCAGCAATCAATTCCTGAAACTGTTTTAATAGGCGCTGGAGAGAACCTCTTCAGAAAGGACAAGAAGGCAATGGAGCAGAAGAGGTCAAAAAAGACAGGGAAGATCCCTACAGACTGAGCTCTCCAGCACATGCCTGTACTTAGGCTTTCGAAAGAACAACCACTACAATTATTCACAAGACAGCACTTACTTCCTGGCAGTACTGAAGAATCCCTTCTTTCGTCCCAATGCAGGTCTTGGTGCCAGAGGGGTCTGATTCCCACTTTCCATTCTGCACGTTCATGTGCATGTTGAGTTTGCCACAAAACATGGCAATCTGAGGCTCTGCCAGCAGCCCTGCATTTCCATCAGCAGGCACCTGGAAGGAGAAGAAAAGTTTTAAGCTCACATCTGACATTTCAGTCCAGCCAAAGCAGCAACAGATCAAGCAAGCCTGAAACAAACTCCAGACTCATCCACCATTGCAGCAAAGACCAAAATTTTTGATTCACGGAGATGTGAGAAATGTAAATGGGGGTCTTCACAGAAATCCAGATTACAATAGTATCATTTTAAAGTTGTAACCAAACTGTTTTGTGGCCCAAAACTGTCTTCTTACCAGCTTGGGCTAAACAGAACAACATGCACAGCTAGAGCACAATCACAGAAGTTTAATTTTCCAAACATAGCTGTTATACTGTGGGGGGGAGGGGTTTACCAACAACTAAAAAAAAAGTAGCAAGTTTTTAGCAAGAGTTTCCTAAAAAACCTCACAGTGTATCTTTTTCAAGCCCCTCGGTAGTTCATCTCCTTGTTGAGCACACAGGCTCCATTTTATCATGCCTTATGAAGATGTGGGTTTAAAAGCAGCTTCCACCTAAGCTTTTCTTGGATTGAACCTCAAAATGCAGAGGGGCTGGGGAGATGTCATAATAGGTCTGCTAAGGGTCTAGTTCACAACCAAGAATTACAAAATACCATCTCCCCAAGTATTAGAATACCAGGCTCAAACAGGTGCTCCTCTTGAACCACAGACATACTGCCCTTGACACCCAAAGCAAGCACTGCTGGGGCACAGAGCCAGACATCAGAGGCACCCTCAGCACGGGTTTAAATCTCTCCCATGGGACCACAGCACTGAAGGCAAATTAAGAGCCAACCCCTGAAGGTGTAAGCTGAAAGGACTCACTTCTGTTTTACATCTGAGGAACGTGACACAAAGAGAAACCTCCTCTCTGGGTTAGGTTCCTCAAGAGACAAGTCTACAGCTCTCTACTGCCCGCCCCTCACACTCCAAAGGCCAGTCCATCATATTTGCGGTACAGGAGAGTATTCATTTTGGTTTTCTATTTTTAATCTCTTAGCTAGAAAACTTCTCAAGAGGAAAACTAGAAACATTTTAAAAATTCATAAAAAACGGAAGAAACAGAATTATGGTATTATGGGAGGTATGCAACCTGGGGATAGTAGTTTCACTCTTTGTTTAAACAAACAGAAAAATGACTGAAAGAATTTTATATGCCTACAGTACTAAAAAAACCCCAAACTCCACACTAAGAAATACTTCAGGAGTGAACATCTAACTATCCATTAGATTAGCATTGAAAGTGAAAGTGCCAAAATTAAATCAAGGTTTTGTTTGTTTGTTTGTTTTTTTAAGAGAAAGGAGAGAACATTTATTTTCCTGTTTTCATAAGATGTTAACTTGCTAATGCAATTCAGCTCAGAAAAAAAAAGAAAAAAAAGACAGGAACACCTCAACTGGCTGAGATTTCCCTTTACTATCTCAATTTCTCTTCTCCTGTGAAACAAGTACATTTTGTACAATTTAAAAGTCAACTATCACTGTCGTTTCACTGGGTAATTAGAGAATTTTCCAATAACTGGGATGACACCTTGTCTTGGCTTGCCTTGATCGGGAAAACTATCACATGCTTACTCTACCTAATACCTTCAGAAACTTTGGAGAGCAACTCAAATGTAACACATCTATAACAATCTGCAAAATATCCTCCAAGTTAATTATTTTATTTTTCTTTATACATGCAACATAACCCTATCAACATTTCAATAAAAATAGAAGTGAGTCATTCCACAGGTGATGTGTGGATGAGAACTCTATATTCCCAGTCTGCTCCTCCAACTCAGATCTTTATTAAATTAATAAAGCACACAGTAGTTACACTGAGGCAGATTTTAATCTTTTTTCACTAAAAATCATAAGTTCTCAATTTATTAAGAACTTGCCTTGTGGTTTTGTAACAGGGAGCTTTTGCATATTTTTTTTTGTCCTAGCTAGAAAGACAGATAAAATTTAAAGTGCTATCAACTGAACTCTAAAAACACAACCTATGCCTGTCTGCTTAAAATCTCATTCCCTTCAGAAAAGCCATGACATCTCCCATCTTAATAAAATTACCAGATGATCACATTTAGCCTTACATATTTTGAGATGACAGGGCCTGATGACCTGCTCAGCATAGCACTTCATCTGATTGATTAGGACAGCTAAATGTTTCTAATTATAAAGAAATACTAGAGCAACTAACAGACATTGTAAACCAAACTAAGGTATTTAGATCATAGAATCAAAGATTAATTTAGGTTGAATGAGACTTTAAGATTGAGTCCAACTGTAAACCTTACACTGCCAAGTTAAACCAAAATAAAAGCCAAAAATAAAAGATAAAATTTAGCTGAGATAACCAGTTTCAAGGGGTGTCTATATAGTGCAAGCTCCTGATAACATAAAATCTCATGAAATATTACTCATTTTAAGAAACATTGAATAGCAGTTTGATCACAAAGGGGACTGAATAGCAGTATTTTGGGAGAAAGGTGGTGAAATGTAGCACTTTCTGTAAAACACATACACTAACAAAGATTAAAAGCTCAAAAAAAAGCAGGAGACAAAAACATCACTAAAACCAACACAGTGATAAGTGATTTGTCCCACACATACTGTCAGAACGTTTTAAACTTCTGAATTAATGAATCACTGGTCACATAAAAGGTATATCCTGCAAAAATATGTGAGCTGGTGAGGAATTTTATGCATCACTCAAGTTTTCTTCATAACCAATGGTTTAATTCATTTACATTCATACTCTCAAAAGAAAAAAAAAATCTGCCTTACAATGCAATTAAATAATCTAGAGCACCAATCTACACTGATAACCAGCTTCTATAGAAGTAATGCTAAATAACATAAAGCTACAGTCCAGTTTGTTACACCAGTGCCTGTAGTGGTAAATCTCTCCTTGACTAATCCTAAAGCTCTCAGGCAGATTAGTCTCCCAAAGAATAACTCATGGGACACAAATGACATTAACAGCAACTATTTACTTTATTGGTATTCTGCAAAAGCAAAAACTCCAAGCATGTTACTGGAACTGTAATCACATATTATTTTGTCTCCTTTGCATATGAATTTGAAGTAGCAGCATGGCTTTTTTTCCTGCCTCTTGGCAAATCATTAAATAAAAGACCAATTAGCACAGCATCTCAAGGTAACTTCAAATGTTATGCTCGGGTTTTCTCAGTATATCCAGTTTTCAGAGACCAAGTAAGAACTCTACTCATTGCTTACACAAGACATCTGTAATATGATTTCTGTAATGGGAACTACATAAATTTGAAAAATGGCATCTACAGGACTCTGAAAAAATTATCTCAATTGATGGTACACTATTTAGATCTCTACATTAGTCTACTATGTCACAAGACATTCAAGCACTAACCTGACATCTGTTCATATAGAAAACAAAATTATTAATTTTTAGAAGTGTAAGGGTACAAGTTCTTAAAGAAAGGTTCCATGGCTGTGGTAAAGCTCGATGCTGACAGCAGGGTCTCCCTTAAAGAATTCCAGCATATCAGAGGCCTGTCTTCCAGTTTCAAGACTAATTTCACCTCCAGTTGAGTGCATCTTCCCCTGCTACATTTTCTTCTTTTGAGCAGATAAATGATGAAGTGCTTAAAACATTGTTTTAAAGAAAACAAATTCAAAATACCTTTCAAGGATAGGCTTTCAGTATTTTGCATACTCTCATAGGTGGGGATATTAAAGAAAAGAAAATCCAACCAACACTAAGGCCTGAAATCAGAAGACAACTCTGTAAGATAAAGCCCACTGGGTATATAACTGCTTTGGATACGGAAATAAGAGAGACATAATTCAGCTGTTTTCTCCTCAGATTGGTCAACTTAGGACAAAACAAGGTCAGTCTTAGCAAGGCCACCTGAATGGCATCATTTATTTAATTAGTGGAGCCTGTCTTTAAAAACACATGTTTCATAGTAATTTTCTGTTTGTTTTTAGAGGGAAAAGAGTCATTATAAGTATTTGTTTCATGTCAAAATGTTGACTTAAATACAACACAGAAAAAAAATAAGAAATCATGCAAGCATTAAAAGACTAAGATGTAGGGAATCCATTCTCTTTCCATGCTAAGAAGTAGTAGAGATGCCTCTGCTTTCCTATCTTTCAGGCCTGGCAGTTTAACACATCTACTTGAGGAGAGATGGACATCCACATGGCATGCTGGATGCCCTTTATACCATTCCTGAGACACTCTAAAAGGATTTTGATTGCAGAGAACAGAGGACTGAAAGAAGTTTATCCAATAACAAAACTATAATAAGGAATACCTTACATTAACAAAAAAGTCTGTGGAATTTTTTAGCTCACTGCCACTCCACCATAATATCAAAAGGCCTTTTCCTGTCAAACACTATCATTATTCAAGACAGAAAGCATAGTCCTCTCCTCCCCTCCATTCTCTCTGTCATTGTTTTTTGCAGTTACAAAAACTAGCTCCAGTTACAAAAAAAATTAGTGTATTTGCTAAGTGCTTCATAATCCGTATTTAACCAACAAGTGTTGGCTTTTTTCACAACTCAGGTTATATTCAGAAAACACAGTCTGCAAGGTTTTACCCTCAAGAGGTTTTCCATCAAGGAACCAAAATAACACCACTTCCAATAGCTCTGTTATTAACTTACAATTAAGAACTACAATATAATAGGGAAATAAGCATCAGACTTTCTGTGTGCTGTTATTAACCATTGAAATATCAAAAACAATTCTCCAGAAGTCCCTAAGACAGCTTCTGTGATTTATATTGCTTTATTCTGCAAACACTAACCTGAAGCCACTTTTAAAAACATTCAAAGTGTATTTAATTTGCAATAATTACTTAATTTGCAATTACTTTCAAGGAGAGGACATTCAATACAATCTCCATATCCACAACTTGTTCAAGAACAACAAACGTCCTCCTTAGTTTAGGAGATGACTAAAATAATCCCTCCCTGATTTTCATTTTTAATGCTAATGCACAAGTTCAAACCTCCAACCAAGAAGTCAGCGACTACAGTTTTAAGGTTTAACAACTTCTGTTGACAATAGTAGTAAAACAGGGGTTCAAATAATGTGAACAATCAAGCATATCCAATCGTAACACATCGCTGTGCTTCCTCCAAACTTTTACACCATACTTGAGCTGAAATCCAAGGTTTCTCATTAACTAAAGCAGCACCAATTTGCATACATAGCAGTTTATTTCCTCTATGACTATTAACAAAATAAATTCCATCTTTGAAGTGGGGCCACTCCTACCTGTTTTTCTTATAAAGCACAGAGGTAAAAATAGAATGAGTATAAAAGGACACTCTGCTTGCCTTGCACATTCAGTGAGCAAAACATGATACAGAGGCTTGTTATTCCCAGTGGAAAGACCAGGTTTGTTCCACTGGACTGTCTGGTCTGCTGCACCCTACAAGTGAAGATTGTTGCTCGCTCAGTTCTAGAAGTCTGCAGTTCAAAGCGGGCAAATACCATGCAAATACAGGCTTATGTCACCAGACACAAATCCGTGACTTCTTGCACATCAGTTAGCCATCAGCTTTGGTAGACTGTAATCTGTTACACTCTGCTCTAGACATCTTATTTAAGCCATAAAATATTTCACCTCCTAGCTTTGTTAGGATCTTCACAGAACACACATGCTTTAAAGACTATTTGTTTTTAAAAACCTGCACATGTAGATACACAATGAAAAAATCTCCTCTTTTCTTAAAGATGCAATCAGGACAAAAAAAAAATTAAAAAACAAGCCACCCAAATTAGAAAAGGAGGTAGTACCAAATTATTGTCTCCTCACAATTTTAGGATGGCAGTTTATCAAAACCAAGGAAAATTTTCCATCTCCTTACTTTTCCTTAGAGATGAGAAAGAGTAAGGCTGTCAAAATCAACATGAATAATTTAGAAACAGTGTTTTATTGTATAATGTTCACATAGAAACAGCAGCAGCAATTATAAGTCAGAAAAACATTTTACTGATTACTCAGTAAAACTGCTCAGTACAGTTGCTCCTCCTGGAAGACCAACGTTTATTGCAAACAGTCACAGAAAAAACCACCTTCCTAACCTGCAGAAAACCCTGTGAAGATCTGAATCTAATTTACAAAAAGTCATCATCCAAAATTTGGTTGAGAAACAGACTCCATCAAAAAGCTTCTGGAAAACCAGAGAAGTTTATTTGCCCTGACTATAACCTATTTAACCCAAGTGCAACTATCTGCACACTGTCCTCCTGGCCTGCTTCATAAACAATGATGCCAAAATGCATCACAACAGCACAATACCCACATCTCCACAGCAGCTCAAGGATCAACTGCTCCACAAATAAATTAAAAGCAAGTCTGCCTTCAAGCCTGCAGAGGAAAATATAATATTCTCAAAACTATCTTCTGGCAGCCAACCATTCTCCTCACCCACACCCTTCACAAGGTCCTGAGATATAGGCTGTATTTATTCCATAAATCTTAGTTTTAGTGCTTCCCACAGGTCACGTTCCACGTACTTGTACAATGACACCCCAACCCAGACCCAGGTGTTTGTCTACCCTGAAATCAAGTATCAAAACCAAACCAAAAATATGCCAGGACTAAGCACTGAGTTCACAAGGATATCTCGTGGAGCAACAGGGTGGTTGAGTGCTCCCCTCTCCAAAGACCTGAGTAAACCAGCAACCAAGTGCATGCAAGAGATATTCACAAGACCTGAGCAGAAGTGTCTGTATAAACAGCTGACCTGCATGTGCATGCGTGAACACACACACAAGAGCAAAGGGATTTCCCTCCCTGGGGTCCCTGGAATCACTAAGAAGCAATGAGGAGAACCACAAGAGCAGCAGAAGCCTAGCTCCTGTGCTGAACCTGTCCAGCATCATCCTGCACACATTTCCATGCTCCTGTGAGAGTGACTGAAAACAAAAATTTAGCTACAAAAATCAACATCTCTGAATGTTAAAATGTGAGGAATTATCACGGGGAATACCCCATCAAGTCAGAAAAGGCAGATCTTTGCATCAGCTACAAGAACCTAACAGAAACACATTCATCTGTAAGTGCAGTGCCAAGAGTTTCTTACCTACCGCCACCACTACCAGCAACATGTCTGCTTCCAAAACAAAAAAAAAAAACAAAAACCCTAAAAGCCACACTCCCACAACCTCCAAGTTGAGTGTCTTAATTTAAGAAGATGTGAAGGTGCTTGAATCATCCAGAGGAGAGCTACAAAGCTGCTGAAAGGAATGACATCCCATGAGGAAAATCTGAGAACTCTGGGCTTATCTAGCTTGGAGGGAAGGAGGCTGAGGGGTAACCTCATTGCTCTCTACAGCTTCCTGAGGAGGGAAGTTGAAAGGGAAGTGCTCAGCTCTTCTCTGTGGGATACAGTGATGGGATGCATGGGAATGGTTCAACCCTGTGCCAGGTTCAGACTGGACATCAGGAAGCATTTTTTTACCAAGAAGATAGTAAAACACTGGAACAGGCTTCCTGGAGAGGTTGTCAATGCGCCAAGACTGTCAGTAGCAACTGGGCAATGCCCGTAGTAACAGGCTGTAACTTGGTCAGGCAGCTGGACGAGATGACCACTGTAGCTCCCTTCCAACTGAAATACTGTATTCCATTCCAGCCTCTACATCACCACGGTCACAACCACACCAGGAGCACCACCAGTTTGGTATGGGTGATTATGCGCACTACCAAAGGCAGGAGGATAATGGGAGGAGCAGGGACAACCTTCACCCAGCCAGGTCTTCTCCTGAATTACCTTAAGAGTCCACAGCTAAATTTACAGAGCTTGAAGTTAGCATCGATTTAACAGTAACTGAAAACCCTCACAGCCAACAGTTATCCCCAGCCTGCAGGTACCTCCACAGAGTTTAGTCACAATTTTTTATAAAAACTGCCATTTTGGTAGGAAGAAAAATTATAACAAGCAGATTGACAAAAATTATCCAAGACTGGAATGACTTTCAGGAAGCATTAAATCTAGTGCAGCACCAACTAACCATTAACGCAGGGGATAGGAAGGTAGAGGAAGAGGAATAACATCAGGGTTCTACAAGCTGAATAAAAAGTGCATTAAGAAGATAAAAGTAAAAAAAAGCTAATCTTGCTCCCAAGGTATTAATTTAGATTTTGAAACAGTCTTTGGTCTTTTATGTGGCTGTATGTGTTGAGTAATAGTGGCAGGGTAAACAAGACAAATCCTGTCAGAATTAATAACCTTCGATTCATCTGGAAAAATAGGAGGAGGAAAAAAAAAAAGGAATTCAGCAAGTGTGCAAGTTTGACAAAAGTGTTTAATGATAAGAAGTGTTATGATTTCTCTTGGTACATCTACACATGCAGAAATGCTAATGATACTGGATTTAAATTTCATCATCTTCAAGGCTGTCACTACCCCAAAACAAACACAAGACTCTGTTTTACAGGGCAAATCAAGGTTTTGCACTGAAATAAATCACTGTAAACCATCTAATTCCCGCATTGTACTTTCTATTCCAACACTCAAAGCCACTATCACTTACCTGAAACAAATACATAAAGTAGAAGAAAAATTAGAGCACATTTCACAGCAATGCAACAGACCACAAAACCAAGCTCAGTAATAACTTCTGGGGTCCTATCACACTCATGAAACTCACTGCTGCAAAACTGAAACTACAGGGTGAGAGCAAGTAATTAAAAAAAGCCCTAACTTCTAGTTTGCATTTATATCAAAGTACCTTTTTTTTGGTTATGTAAATTATATTTTAAGCCTATTTCATTGCATGTATACATGGAAAGGATGTGACAAGGAAAATTACTATATGCAGAACCAAACTCGATAATATGAAACAAATTTAAATTGTCTGTTCAGTTGAAAACTCAAGAACAATCCTAATTCAATGAACTTGATAAAGAGGTTAACATTTGAGCAATGTCAGCTTCTCAAATGAACTTTATCCCTCAAATGTCAATGCTCAGTAATTTATTGACTTATTTTTAATTTGAAGTAGCTGATGACTGTAAGATAGCTTCACATCTCATTCATCACATTTCCACTATTATGCTTAAGAATCTCATGGAAGAAGAATTCTTCTGTATAGTATCCTCACTCCTTTTCTATGCGATTTGTTTTTCAACTTTTCCTGCTAAAACTGGGCTGCAAAAGAATAGTTTGTAAAAGGATAGCAATCCATTTCAGGGATGCTTATATTTTGCCTCCATCCCAAAAAAATTGTTGTTACTCAACCTCTCAAGGAGTCATCAGAAAGGCCTGTGTTGAAAAGGACCTTTAAAGATCATCTCATTCCAACCCCCTGCCATGAACAAGGACATCTTCCACTAGACTAGGGTGCTTAGAGCCACATTCAACTTGGCCTTGAACACTTCCAGGGATGGGGCAGCCACAGCCTCTGGGCAACCTGTGCCAATGCCTCACCACCTGCATATATCTAATCTAAACGTACTCTCTGTCAGTTTTAAGCCATTCCCCCTTGTCCTGTCACTCCACGCCCTCATAAATAGTCTCTCTCAATCTTTTTTGTAGGCTCCCTTCAGGTACAGAAAGGGCACAATAAGTTCAGCCTGAGGCCTTCTCTTCTCCAGGCTGAACAATCCCAATTCTCTCAGCCTGTTTTCACAGGAGAGGTGTCCCATGCCTGTGATCACTTTTGTGCCCCTCCTCTGGCCTGGCTCCAGCAGGTCCCTGTCCTTGCTGTGCTGGGAGCCCAGAGCTGGATGCAGCACTGCAGGTGGGGTCTCAGCAGAGCGGGGCAGAGGGGCAGAATCCCCTCCCTGCCCTGCTGCCCACAGGGCTTTGGATGCAGCCCATCCCACAGGGGGTTTCTGGGCTCCCAGCGCACACAGATGGGGCATGTCCAGCCTCTCACCCACCAGCACTCCCAAGTCCTTCTTGCAGGGCTGCTCTGGATCTGTTCATCCCCAGCCTGAATTGATACGAGGCGTGCCCTTGACTCAGATGCAGCACCTTCCACTTGGTTTGCTAAACCTCATGAGATTCCCATGGGTCACTTCTCCAGCTCGTCCAGGTCCCTCTGGATGACATCCCACCCTTCAGGCAACAGCACCACTCAGCTTGGTGATATCAACGATTTACTGAGGGTGCACTCAATCCGTCTATGTCATTATGAAGGTATTAAATATCACCCCTCCCAATACAGACCCCTGAAGGACACCACTGGTCACTGACGTCCATCAGGACTCTCAGCCATTGACCACCACCCTCTGGATGTGACTATCTAATCTCTTTCTTATCCATCTACCTGTCCACTGATTGAATACATGTCTCTCCTGTTTAGAGAGAAGGATGTTGTGGGAGCAGTGTCAAAGCTTTACAGAATTCCAGATAAGTGGAAACTGTAAGCCTTTCCCCTTGTCCGCTGGTGCAGTCACCCCATCAGAGAAGGTCATTGTGTTGGTCAGGCAGGACTTGCACTATGGAAGCCATGCTGGTGTCTTGAATCACCTCCCTGTCTTCCACGGGCTTTAGTGTGCTAAGGATGCTTCTAGAAGGTTCTAGAAGGATGTTTAGAAGCATTTTGAAGGACAAAAAAAGGAAGAAAGGAAATAAAGTATTTACATTACCTGTTTGGCACTCTTTTTAATCTTTTTAGATCCCTATGGGCAAACCAGCAAACTTTGCTTACAGTACAGGTGACAATATTATTTCAAAGGCCTCTGTTTAACTAACTGGACTTGAAACTTCCTAAATAGATAAATACTAACAATAACCAGTTAAAAAACAGTACAAAAAATACAACACTGGAGTTACACGTCTAAGCATGACTCCTATATGACTGATCTATAGTCATATAGACAGCTTATAGTCATAACATCCTGTATTCTTGACAATACAGTAAGTAGACAAAGTGAGGTAAAGTATACAAGGCACATAAGTTTTCCTGAAACAAGCTTCCTTGGAAAAGAGATACCAGATTTTTCATATTTGGAAAATCCTGTGGGCTTACATCATTTTCCTGTTGTAGAAAGGCAACACTAGATGACTGAACTAATTACTCTAAATCTACAGAATTATTACTGCAGTGCAGCAACGTTACAATGCATTTGTAATCTTCTCCAAGAAAAAACAGAAGCTGAAACCAACCTGCTCAGAGGATTTTTCCTGTGTTCCAATCTGAACAAAGCTTTTTCTACCTGAGCAAAATTCACCACAGCCATAAGGGCTGTAATTTCCCTTGTGAAACAGGACCTCCACCCTGCATCAACTGGATTTCAAATGAAGCTCTGAGCTGGATATTTTATTCTCATTATTACTTATCTTGCATACAGTTCTTTATCTGCCCTTGATACAGAGGCACCATCTACACTGCTAAAGCAACTCTTCCATGGCCTGCATTACTTATGTTATTCTCCAAAAGATGCAGAATGCAATCATCCTCTGCTGTCATTGGGCTGAGCCACAAACATCTGAACAGAGCCATGAGAGAAGTCTGATGTAATTCACCAGTTTTAGCATGAGGTGTTTCAGCTATTTTGCACTATGACAGCACTCCACATGTATGCCAAAGGTCCCTCTCATCATCTTTTGATGCAGAACTATTCTTTTCTCAAGTGGAGAGTCTGTGACTCAGTCTTCTCTGCAAGCTGTCCGACTAGTTGGATTACTAAAATTATTATTACTATATTAATAAAAATAACAATTTCCCAAATTCATTCCACAAACAATGTGAAGATGAATTAACAAGATATTTCTGGCATTTGCTGACTTTAACCATCAAGTGTTTGGCATGATGAGGACTCGCTGACTGCTACAAGGAAGAACATGCCCAGAAGATCCTCCCGGAAATATTTATGCTACCCAAGATGCCAACACATCTCCAATTAGACAAACCTTTTTTTAGCACACAAAAACACCACTATAAGCAAGGCAGAAGGAATTAATCTGTCAACAGCGGCATTAAACAATGTAACACATTACCTGGATGATCTTCAAGGCATATAAAAAAGCCTGACAGGAGTCAAATAGATGGTTGACAGACTCCATTCATTTTGAGTTGAAGGTTCAGTTCTTCAATCCTTCCTGTATAAAAATCTATGAAATTTTATCTCTCCACAACAGAACTGTGATGAGGGAATTAATACAGCATTACTAGACATCCCAGATCCTGCCATGGATCTGTTTTTAGAGTACTTGAATCACCTGTTACTTAAAAAAAAACAAAAACAAAACACCACCAACACAACACCCCACCCCAACTTCACTGTCCCACCAGATACAAGCTATTTTCATATCACTGTGCACCCAGCTGCTGGTTTTTGAGCAGCTACTCCAGGTCCATGAGGTTTTTTCAGAATAATCATGTTGCATATTGAAAAGAAAGTCTGGCCTTCAACCTCTGATGCTATGCCCCACTCCCATGGTCTCCAAGGTGAAGCCATTTCTCCATCTCTCTGGCTCTAGCAGACAGAGACAGCTTATTTAATTTCATCCACCAGACCAAAGACAAGACCATCAGTATTGCATACATTAAATATTAACAATAAAAATTTAAGTAATAAAGAAAAAGACCTTCAGAAGTGATTAAGAGAAAAAGGTACAGAATTCCTCAGTTTTGGGAAGAATAAAAATATTCTTTCATTCTTTCAATTAGGAACATTTCAGGTTTCACCTCTACAGTTTGCATTCTGCATGTTCTTTTACTGATTAAATGCTACTGTACATGACGTTCATACTATTGTGTTAAATGTTTAAATGTTAAATGTTTAAAACCAAGAACCTTTACCTTTTCACAACCTATGAACAAGAAACAAGAGTAAGGAAGAAAACCAAGCAAATGAAGACACTGTGAAGCCCTCACAGAAACAACCTAGCACCTTTGTTCAGCAGACTGGGCAACAGTAATACATGATGGGCCCCAGCACCAATTCTCCCTTCAGCAGGGATCACACACCAGGTACATTACATACATACCCCTCTGCACAATCATGATAGACAAACAAAAACAGATTATATAAGCCAGGAGTCTCAACTTTACTGGAAATAACAAATCAAGGGAGCTACAGGCTTGACCACACAAACCAGTTATTCTACAGAACACAACTCTTCAGCTTAAAAAGCTAAGCAAAACCACCCAAAATTGGACGTGAAGGAATTCAGTCAGCGTCAAATAAAATTAATCTCTAATGACACAATAATCAGAATGATAGTTATGTTAAGCCTATCAATTTCCAAAATCCATTATGAGATTCAAGAAGACAAGATATATCACGGAAATAAAGCAACTAATATGCATGAAGCAATATGGGACAAGACCAAAAATTGTTCAAATCACTCTTCCCAATACATGACGGCCACCCTACAGAAGTACACATATTTTTCCAATATATATATTTAAATTTTCAAACCCTACCTCTGGTATCTTACAGTAACTGCTATCTCTTTAAAGACACAGCCTTTATCTGAATTCTTCCACAGTCAGTCTTTAGCAAAAGCTTTACTGATTTCAATATTTGGAATGTTAACCAAATAGACAGCAGAGTACCCTGTTTATGTTCTCACTCTTTCCTATTTAGAAGGTATACTCCCATCATGAGTTCTGGATTTCTGATCTTATTGAGTGCTATGGAATACTCCAGCTGTTGGTTAGGTCTGGGAGCCAGGGAAACTAGATTCTGTCAATGCAAGAACTCCTTTCCAGTGTGGTATTCTTACAGTAATTTTCTAATAATACAGAAGTAGGTACCACATGCAAGTTTAGTTATGCAAAACACTGAAACACAAGAAAAACTGTGCTTGACAAATCCTTCTCTTCTGTGGGAAGACATGCTGTTATTGTGGCTGCCAGAATCTTACACAAACATCTCTAATTCAGACAAGGATAGAAAAAGCAATTGATTGAAGAGGTGAACCAGAAGCCAAAAATTCAGAATATGGGTTTCTGGTTTGTTCAGAAAGACCTCAGACTCCTCTTCTAGGTCCACCCACTAACAGCAGCTGCTCTCTGTCTTGACAACAATGACTGCAGAATAGACATGCTCACCCACATTTGATTTGAAGGCTCATGAGAAGTACTGCATTCAAATGCAGCATCCCTAAAGACTATATTTCAAATTCATATTAATTGAATTTAACAGATTTCCATGAAAGAGATTAAGATGAACTTGGAGGCAACTTTCATATCCTCAAATGATGAAGAAAAATGAGATTATCCATTTTTAACTATTATAGCCAGATCCCAGAGAACTGATCCAAATAAGATGACATAATAAAGATGAAGGCTGTTTCCTTACCAACAAGTAGACTAAAATCACCACAGATCATTAAGTATAAAGAACCCCAAACCATTAGCCCTCTGCTAAGGAGGATAAGAAACCCTTCAGGTTTTTTAATCATGTTGGAACCACATATTTGAAAGGTGAGCATTTCTTGTCTTAAAAAGCTCCATTGTATTTTTGCTGTTTGGAGCACATAAATCCTTCAAACAGTGACTTACTTTTGGGGATTTTTTCATTTGTTTTTTAAATGAATAATCTGGAAGATTAAAGCATCATCTTCCTTTTGACACTCATCAGCTATAGCATCCTGATAAACCATCATCACAAAACAGAAAACAATACTACGCTTTCCCACCTCCTGCTTGTTGCATTACCAAGATGTAATAAGAACGAGTTATACCATGAAAGATGTCACATACGCTGCAACAATGGAAGGGAAGAAAAATTTTTATTTGGTTACTGAGCCTGGTGCTCTACTACAGAAAATCCCACTGAACACTAATGACGCCTTGTGCAGGGAGTACAAGGAAGCCTTATTGCCATACACTAATAGAAAAACAATGGCTGTCAATTTTTATTCAAGATTAGCTAGGTCACAGTGTGCAGAAAGCAGAAATAACATGTATTTTATTTAATTTGATGCAACATCCAAGGGATGCTGACCCCTGACAGGGAATTTCACCAGAGTACTAAATGTAGAGCACAAACTCTACACAAGCTGCCCACAATCCAAACACTACAGAGCAGCAACACAACAGTTTATTTCTCCTCCAATTCTCCACGCAGATTTATCTGTGGATATTAAAAAGTGCTTGCAACCCACATAGGTAAAAGTTGCCCCAAGCTGCCACAAAGCCTCTTCTATGGATGTTTCTTCCTCTTCTGAAAGAATATACTCTATGAAAGTTGCACACATTTGTTTTCACACTGAGGGCAAGAAACCCTAAAACCCAAGATGTCTTACACAACTAGGCTTCATTTCACTTGTGCTGAGAGACTGAAAGAAACAGTACCACTGAAAACATAGTACCAAATACAGCTGACATCAGTAACTACCTTAATACCCTTCTCTTATTCCATGTACAAGCGAAGGTAATCAAAGGCAACCTACACCTGCCTTCCTATTTCCAACTTCAGAAGACTCCCTTCATGTTCTCCTTCCATTTCCAACCCTGTTCTGCTGCTGAAAGCAGCAGCAGCCATGCTCAGCAGCCACAATAACTTTGGCAGGATTCCTTGAGCATGGCACAGCAAAAGTAAGAAAATAGTAAAAAGATGACTTGAAAATATACCACAGAGCTGTAAAGTCCAAGTAGGGAAAACTCCATCTTCATATGAGCCTTGAGACCACCTCAAGCACTACCTTCATACAGAACGACACTAAGAAATAGTGCTTTTAACCCAAGACAGATGAAAAGGTCAGAGATCTGCACTGGAGCTTACAGTCCTCCTTCCAGCTGGCAACAACCACCTTCCTGCAAGAGACAGACTTCTCAGTGAGCTATAAGCAAGCAACCTTCCCCCAACTCACCCCTTCCTGTCCACAAGCTCAGGAACATGGTCACAGTTCCCAGCATTTGCTAAGATGTCAAGAGAGTTCAGCTTAAAACAACACAGCAGCAGCAGCACAGTGTCCAGCTCCAGAGGCCCTGGAAAACCTCAGGAGAAGACACAGCAGTTCCCTTACTTGTGCCCAGCCTAGGCTTAGCCAAGGTAAGTGTTCTTCATCACACTCGGTCTGCAGTGTTGAGGCACTCCACACTCCAATGCAGGAACCCAACCTGAGGATTTACTCAAAATAAAGCAATTCCTAGTATTACATTCACAGTATGTACACACATACCAAGGGGACTTTATTAATGGTATACTTCCGTATCAGCAAATCACCCACAACCACAATATTTTGAAAACTGAGTATTTTTAAGAGTTCCTCAACTCATTCCAACTGGCAACAGAGTTCTCCCTTTTGCTGACGGGGCCATATGGTCTTTCATCCTTGCCCTCTGCAGTCAGCCAGTGTACATTATGTGGGTCTTCCCTTTGTTAACATAATAGGGAATATCATCCATTAACACCAGCACTGTTTTTACTTGCATTGTAGAACCATGGGGACCGTTGAAGTTGTTTCAAGTTAAGAGTATCATCAGAAGCACACATATTTAGTTTCAGATATATTTTAATTTTCTTTTGCTACATAAAGGTAGAAAATAAGTATCAAATCTATACTAACAATGAGATCATCCCAGGCTCCCAAAGAATACTGGTGAATTGTCGCAAAGGCATTTTTCTTCCTCTAACCATCTCCTGACTTTGGCAAACATCTGTTCACCTTATTGATTTACAAATGCAAACTACTGAGAGAATTTTAGTACTTCTACAATAATTCCTCAGTTTTTAACAGGAAAAATACAGTTACTGTTTTTCTTCGATGTTCACAGTGGATTAGATTCAATACCCATGCTTTTCACCAGCTCAGTAAATCTTCAGAATATGTTTGCCTTAGAAGTTTAGAGTCTACAAAATATATTTCTTCCCACATTATAGAGAAGAATAAATTAAATGCAGATTTGTTTTAAATGTCAAGCCATCAGTTCTTAGCCTTCTCAAACAAGTAAGGGATTTGAAGGTATTTTTTCTGGTGCTTGCAAAGTTTCAGGGTGGTCATGTCATCAGACCTTTTTGGCTTGTTCTCACAGGACTTGCAAAACTCTCTTCCTCACACAGATACTACATTCTGTCTCTAGCTCAGGGAACTTTCTGAGAAATGAGCTATCTCCCCACTTGTGATCCAAAACTTTTTACTAACATCTGTCAAATGCAATTAGCCTGAATAAACAAACCCTATAAATCCATTGCAGTAACACAACAGACGCTTATGACTGTACAACCAGCAACACCTGAAGCACTAAAAAACTGTTTCATCTCCTGCACTAGGGTTTACATGAAATAACAAGGTACAGGACAGTAATACAAAGATGGTTTCACACGCAGCTACAAGGGAAGGTCAAAACCACCATGAAGTTTCTTTTCTAGGTTCAAGACCATTCAGATCACTGATCAAGTACTTTTGCATTGAGGGAAACATAAGAGACTTTTTAAAGAGATGTCCAAACAACACCATTGAAAAGCCATCACTGCCCTTGAAGAGGAGACTGAATTGAAGACCTGCAAGAGTTTAAATCATACTTCCTGTGTTTGAGTGTTACCAAAGTATGCTGAAAATCTGGGTCAGAGCTGCAAGGTGGACAGACCTAAAAATGCTCCTGCAGTGAGATTCTCCAGAGCGATGTCTTTTCTGCTCCCTCAAAACAATATTATCTTTTACTAGAAAAATTAAGTAGTCATTTTTAGAAGTCCTAATAGCACAAACTGTCAGGGCCACTGCAGAGTCATGGAACATTGCCATGCAGGGCTCTCTCCACCCTCCCTCCCAGGAGGGGTACCCCTGGGAGATGCAGCAATGCAGTCACTCTGTATTAACACAGTACTGTGAAATAACGTTTGAGAAAGTATATTATTCAGCTTTCTACTGTCAGGTAGCAAGCTTGTTAAAAATAATCAGAGCCTTTACCCAACACTGGCTTCACTTCACTCCAAACACACCACTGAGCAAGGCAGAAACATTAGGACTGAAAAATCTCAAAAAACCCAAACTTCTGTAAATCTGTATTTGGGGATATGAAGCTATTATTATTGTGCTGTCTGTATATTAAACTGCTTACAAAGTCTCTCAGAAAAAATAATTAAAGTTATGATGCAATTTACTATTTCTAAAAATTGATGAGAAACTCCCTTGAGAGTTGATAGCAAATTACTAGAAAAGCAAACACCCCAAATCAACTCTGTTTACCAAATACCTTCTTCAGACCACCGTTTGAGCACTCCTTCCTTCATTTTTTATCCTACTGAAAACAGCACATGGCTACAAAACCTGCTTTGTCCCAGCTGCCATTCAGTCTTTCATGAATCCCAGATCTCCAGCACAATACAAAATACCCAAGCATTTATTCTTGGAAGGGATCAGTGTTACATGCCTGATGTTTTCATTCTGAGCCTGCACAGACAATTTGTTTACTACATTATTATGTAAAAAAATGCACAAGTGCAAAGGCAAGGTAACAAATACTTCCTCTTTCTTTGCCCAGGACAGCTCACAAGGGATGGAAAGCAGAGCCTTCTACCACAACAGGACATTTCTTTCCTCGACATTAGTAAAATGGGACAAACTGTAACAGAAATAAACCCTACAAAATAGGTCCCTTCAGAAAAAATCAATTCTGGCTCTTAGAGAACAAATGCAGTAAGGAAGGGGGGGACAAGAATGAAGGGATGCCAAAGGAGGGGAAGGACTCCCACTTTTTCACCTTTTAGCCCACACCACCTGCAAGCCTTACCCAGACAGTTCTACCGACACTTGAAAGGTGGAAATATAAGATTAAAGCATCACAGAAAGCATTTGCTACTTGTCAATGAAAAATACTGCATTCAGTTTTGGAAACCATTTGCAAAGATAGTTTCAATGTAACCTAGCAAGTTTCAAGGAACACAAAAATAAATGAAAGAATGCAAAGCAGCATTACTCCTTATAAAAATCGGTACATAGGCTGTCTACAAAATCTATCTCTGAATTCTGAGCAGATGAGAAGAAGTAAACAAAAAGGAACCTTTTACTTTTCCTGCACAAACAAGACTGAAATACTGGATATTGTATATACACTGGTACAGCAATGACAACTCCATCCCATACACCAATTAAATCCACTGGGGAATAATACAAACCTCTAGCCAGTTTGCCAAGGACACAAATAGTAAAATGGAGATTTATTTTCTCATAAACAAAGTAAACAGTAAATTCATGATAGTGTCCCACAAAGACCCACAGGTGAAACATGAAACGCTCCTCGTCCAACCAGATCAATGCGTTGGTGAGGAGTATCCATCATTTCCCCCAAGAAGAATGATGCTTCCCTATGAAACCAGTTACCACTGAAGCTACAGATACTACTTATAAACCAAGATACTTATAAGACCAGCACCAAGAGGATGTTCTTTGAAAACCAATGTAGATTATTAGAGAATCCCAGGGACTGCCAGCTTCTAAAAGTCAATACAGCGATGAACTGGGCCACCAATCAAGGCTGAGAGCCTGGCATTCCTTCCACCAGCACAAGGGCCAAGACAACCGATTCTGAACTACCACACAAACCTAAATGAAACATAACTGAAGCACATATGCATGTGGATCACAGAGGGTTTTATTTTGAACAGAAATGTTAGCCCTTTTTCTAATTCTCCATTCAGTTTATCACAAACAAATTACAAAAATCAGAAAATAAACTTGTGTGTGGCCAGGCAAGCATCAAAATACTCAGTGTAAGCTACAGGGTGTAAATGTAACAAGATCACAAAGTGCAACATTTGATCTGGGTCGCATTGAGGCCGAATTGATTAAGAGGAATCCACAAGCACCCAAGCTGGCAGTACATGACACTGAACAGCCCCAGCACAGCAACACACTGAAGGAGTCTGTGCAAAACCTGTTTGTCAGCAACAATGACATACAGCCATGGTCTAATTATCACCAACTGGCAATGAGGACAATACACAGAACAAAAAAGTATACCTTGATTAATATGCAGACTCTAAGCTTATTTTGCTACGGAAGAGGGGATGTGTGGAAAATCAATTAAATCCACCCAATAAATCTAAGGACAGGCTTCCAGATAGTAATAGAACTAACTGGCTGCAGCATCATCCCTTAACACACTGGCATAAGATGTAAGTGCTTATAGAATCTCAAAATCATTTAGGTTGGAAAAGTCCTTCAAAATCATCAGGTACAACCATTCCCCCAGCACTGCCAAGTCTACCACTGAATGATGCCCCTAAGTGCCACATCTACACGTGTTCTAGTTTCAGTCAGAACAGGGTTTATTTTTTACAGTAGCCAGGAAGAGGGCATGGCCAGACTACTGTTATTTGATATCATCTCACACCGTGGCTCACACCGTGGCCTAAAACACATATTGTTTCACTTTCCACGTAAATAATTTATCTTATACCTTTGGTTATAAATATTGTTGCTGTTACTTTATTTTTCTAATCTCGTTGTTCTTGCCAGTAAATCGTTCTTATCTCAATCATGATTATGACTTTTTTGTGCCTCCAATTCTCACAGCAAGAAGGAGGGGGGGAAGGTGGAGGTGGGGAGCCCGTGAGCTGTGTCTAGTTTGGGGGAGTCTTGACAGGAGCACTAAATTGGGGAATATCATTCCTAAAACACAACAAAAGATCTTTTAAATCCCTCCAGGGATGGTGCCTCCACCACTGCCCTGGGCAGTCTGTTCCAGTGCTTGACAGCCCTTTCAGTGAAGATATTTTTCCTGCATCCAATCTAAACATCCCCTGGTGCAACTTGAGGCCATTTCGTCTTGTCCCATGCTTGTTACCTGGGAGATGAGCTCAACCCCCACCTGGCTACAACCTCCTGTCAGGCAGAGTGTTAAGGTCTCCCTTGAGCCTCCCCTGGATCCCATCTGATGCCATAGTTGTGTATGTCTAAGGCATGTAGCAGATCACTGACCGTTTCCCCTTGGATTACAGGGCTTTTTTCTGCTCCCCATCCTGATCTTCCAGCTCCGGGAGCTGGGTACTCTGGGAACAATGAGTCTTACTATTAAAGACTGAGGTAAAGAAGGCATTAAGTACCTCAGCCTTTTCTCATCCTTTGTCACCATGTTTCCCCGTGCTTCCAAAAAAGGATGGAGATTCTCTGTAGCCCTCCTTTTCTTGCGAGTGTATTTATAAAAACATTTTTGATTGTCTTTATGGCAGTAGCCAGATTAAGTTCTAGTTGGGCTGTGTTTCTTCTAATTTTCTCTCTGCATAACATCATGAAATCCCTGCAGTCCTCCTGAGTTGTCTTCCCCTTCTTCCAAAGGTCTTAAACTCTTTTTTTTTTCCTCTTGAGTTACAGCTTTTCTGCTCAACCTGACTGATCTTCTTCCCCACCTGCTCATCTTCCAGCACATTAGGACAGCCTGTTTCTCCACTTCGAGGAGAATCATCCCATCTCTTTTCCTTTAAGGAACATTTTGACACAGAGCATAGGCTGACTCCACCTCAGGAACACCTCCATGCTAGATGAACCATCATCCTTCTTATTCAGTTGCCCTCATAGAGCCTCGTCCCCATCATGCGAGGGCACCTGGGAAGTGGGGCATTTCTGTGGGAACTGTTAGCAAGCACACATGGAAATACACAGCATAGTACACGAGAAACCTCTTTCCAGATGCAACGCTGACTGAAAATAACTGAAAACAAGTACATTGTGGGTTTTTATCAGATACAGCACTGAAAGTGAAGTCAGTGACAAAAAAAGCCTGATTCTGGCTGCTCTTTTTATTATTATTCCTGACTATAAACACAACTCCAGCACTCTATTTTTATCCTAACTCAACAAAAATTGTAAGGATACAGTAGCAATACCAGATGTTTTTTTCTGAGAAGGATAGTCCATAAAGGCCAAGCAGCCATATAAAACACTGTCCACCTCTAAAACAATTATTTTGAGTGTCTTCTAGGCAGAAAAATTCAAATGGCTCCCAGTACTTAATTTACACTCATTTTAACTTCAGTTATGGCAGAAGAATAAAATTATTAGCAGTGACCACTGTACAAGTATTGGCTAGTTAAAACCTCAAAACTTAAAACCACCTTGAATTCTTCTTGCACAATTACTGCATCCCACAGGACCCCAAAACTCCCAAGCTTAAGCACAGCAAATAATCTCACACACAACAATGCAGTATTTATTTTCAGGGCAGTTTTCTTCCATTTCAGGATGAACTTGGTGCAGCAGAAGTGCAGAAAAAAGGATGACTCCCAGGCTGGTAGGATTCTCCCTTGACTGAAAAGCTGCCATGCTTAATTATCCCACACCCCAAAACTAGCTGCCTGTAGTCTCTGTGATCCCAGATGGCCTGCATATGATGGTCTTCATTCCTCAAGCAGCAGAGCTCTGAAGCTGCACCACACAGGCTGGGACCACCCTGGGCTCACACACCCTGCCCTGCCTCCAGACCTGTGTCCATCAGAGCACATGATAGACGCTATTTGCCTCACTTCACATTACTTTCAATATGGAGTGATACCCTCAATAAATCAAATGTGCTGAAGCTGCAAGCACATACTCTCAAGTGACACAGTAAAGCCTAAAGTGTAATATAAATACGAAGTGTTCCCATGTCAGAGTGCTGAGATTCCAGTATATGTAGGTTTAGGAGTCCTGCTATCACAGTCAAACATTTTCCCTGTCATCAAATTTCATATCTTCATTTTCTGTATCCTGAATCACAAGCAACCTCAGCCTATGTTTCACAAGGCTATTCAAACCTAATTGTGGCAGATGGCAGAGGGACACATATAAACATATAAACCTAACACAACTACTGCAAAAAGCCCATGCCTCACTCTCTTCATCCCTGCAATAATGCATCACTGCCTATCAATATCAAACCTTAATACCTTCACACTATTCATACAACAGTGACTACATGAACTTGGGTTTACACATTTTCTGCTTCTATGAACTTGTGGAGACCAAAGATCACCCTCTAGAGAACCAACTTCAGACCAAGGCCAGTAGTCTAGCTTTCAGTGTCAGAGTTATGACATCTCCCTCCAAGATGGGCAGAACATTTTACTTTTCCTCTCATCCTCATTTGAGAGCAGCAACTCAAAATTTGGGGGTTTTTTCAGCCACCTCCATACATTTCCCCTCTGCTGCCAAGCTAACACTGCAACAGCAATTCCAGCAAACATCTGAAAGCCACACGTAATGCTTTGGTGAGAATATTAGCGCTATCCATGAAGGCTTATTACACTTCTGAAAACATTGCTTGCTCTCTGCAAAAGAAAAGCCTGCTGTTCACACTTGAGCTGCCATATCCAGCTGTTCCTCTTCACACCCTTACAGCTCCAACCTTTTCTTGCTTCTAAGTCCCTGACATACAGCAGAGCCCCGTCTAGTGGCATCTCTGTCAGCCTGATTTATTTGCAATTACAGGTAGACAGAGCATCTCTTCCAGCAATGACTGAGGAAGACATGCTGGCAATCAGTGCTGCAGTGGCTAGAGAAGTGCATGTACTGTGCACAGTCACTGCGTCTCTAAGTACATTCATCCTCAAGATATAAAAAATGCATAGTCAACATAGTATTTTGTCCTGGTCTGAAAGACAGGTGTCTGCTAAGGAAGGCAGGAGCCTCTCCTGGAATGGGAATGCAACCTCCTTCCCTCCGAATTACTATATATTTGAAATTAAGGGGCTTTCAGGCAAAGATATGATGAATAGGAATAATAGTTCTTTTTATATATATATATATATATATATATATAAAACAAGGCAAACAAAACAACAGTAACTATGGCAGTAACAAGAACCACAAACCCAGTGACAGCCTTCTTGGCTGTCAGGCACTTTCCCTTTGGTGCAGTTCTGGTCACGGGGCGCTGGCGGCTCCCGGTGAGCAGGGCAGGTGCGATGGTTCTCCCGGGGCTCCGAGACGTCTGGGCAGGCGGGCGTATGCAGCTACAGTGTAGTGAAAAACTCGGAGTAGCAGCAAAGAAAAACAGCAGGGCTAGGGCAGTTGCAGCCCAGCTTCCAGCGAGGAGGGGGAAGATGGGCTTGGGATCCCGGTGGGGGTCCCAGGTAGGAAAGAAAACAGCAGAAGGCGGGGGGTCTGCAAAGGCGAGTAATCTGCTTCATTCCGAGGGGAAGCTCCTCTCTCCTCCGACGCCGGGAGAAAACAGGAAGCCAGCGCTGTATCCAGCCTGTCTTTGCCAGTTTTAAATCTCGCGGCATGCCCCGCCCAGCGTGAGCAAAAACCCAGGCCAGATGGACTCTTAAGTGCTTTAGAGATAAGCATTATCACCCCTTGAGTATTTTGGAGATAAGTATTGTCCTGCTTAAGTATCCAGAGATAAGCAACTAAGTATGGGAAAAATTCCTTGAGAGGGAAGAAACAAGAGAACAAGAGGGCATCTCCTAAAGCCCTCAACATATTTGCTTCAATTACACCTGGTCATTTATTCCATCTGCAGGACCAGATTTGTAACTGGCATTCACTTAATTTCACTGTTTTAAAATATATACCATTGGTTGACTCAACAGACAATTAGCAGAGAAATACTCTGCATTGAGAGAACAGTATCCCAGACAATGCACATTTATTCCTTATTCCCAGCAGACTAAAAAGTGAAGCTCTCCAGGTAATCAAGAAAAAATGAGCATACCAGTGAAACATCAAACTGGGACTATCACCTACATGACAATAACTGACCATGGTTCTCTCTTCTTGCATTGCGTACCTTGATCATTTTTGCACTTCCAAGAATCACATTGGGAAATACCTACAGCAGTAGCCGAAAGAAGACATTGCAGTTCTGTCCAAACCTCTCTTTCTAAGATTGTAAAAATTTTTGTGTAATACAGTGAAGTAATTTATCAACATCACAACTTTCAGCAAAAGAGCATGAAAATACAGATACATTCTTTGAAATCTTTACTGACCTATATAAAAGTGTCATGGTGGGTTCTATTTATTTTTCTAATTGTGTAACATTATATTTTTCTAGAGATGGTTTTGTTTGTTGGGTTTACCACCAAGAGCTGGAGTGTTCAACCCTACCTACACGCTGTCACAATGGGGTTTTGCCTGACGCCAGGGAGCTGACATTACATTTGCTTGTCCAGACACAATCAAAGGAAATAGAGTCAGGTCTCAGTACTACCCAACCAGCTATACTCCACCTTTCATTCTGTTACTCTAGAGGTAAACTTTAGGATAATATTAGCAGAATGAATTTAATACACTATTTATTAGAAGGCAAGGGAGTCTAAGACAACCCCAAGCTTACATTTTCTACTCAAACAAATACAAATTCAGAGGTACTATTGAGCCCTTTTCATCTGACTCTTTCCTCAGACAGGCACTATATAGCTAATCATAATTAGCATTAGTTATCTTTAACATGCATACACAACACACAAGCACACAGAGTCTTCTACCTCAAGAGCCTGCAGTGCCGTTTCAGACTTGGATTTCACCTATTTCATATTTACACTCTATGGTCACTACCCCTTTTAGCAGGGGTCATTTTATTTTGACATCTGTGAAGCTGTTCAGTGTCTTTACCAAAAACAAACCACACAAGAAAATCTCTGTGTTTTGAGTAATAATTTCTCTGAATTGCGTTAGAATCTAAGCAGTCAGCACATAGGGAAAAAAAAACAAAACAAAAACCCAACCAAAACCATAGACACAGGTGCAGGTCAGGCATTGAGCTTTGCCAGCTATAGCCTACATCCAACCATAACACTAAAACCACATCCTTAAAACACCCACTTCACAGCCAGAAGAGAATGCAACAGCTATTCCAAAGCAGGAAACTGTCCCTTGTCCTTGAACTGCTCCTTTAAGCAACAAACAATCTTATAGCCCCTGCAGCTCAGAAGAGATGCTTGGGGAGCCTGGGTCCCAGACACTCAGCTCAGCACATTTTCATTTGCAATAGCGGATGTGACCATGTCCTCGGAGCAATGTGCTCATAAATTACATAAACGAGTCACTAAGTGCTTTGTAAGAGATATGGATTGCTTTGATCAGTCTGCCCCAAATGGCTGCATACCATTTTTTTCCCCCATAAAAAGAGGAGTGATGAAAAAAAAAAAAACCAAAAATCAACATTCTCTTCAAGTTGAACTTCTCTCTTTGCAAACTCTATTTATATCCCCATCCCCTTTATTTGGAGCCTTAGCACAAGGACAGTGGTGTGTAACCACAGGTTCTGACCATGGAGACAGTGAATCCAGTGCCTTTATTAGACAGGTGACACTGGGAAACCGGAGAGCCAGCAGCTCCTTACAATAACCAACCCATCAAAAGGAAATTTCCAAAGGAGTTTGATACTCACTTTTTTTCTTTTAGCATGCACTGCTACATTTTTCACTGCAGTGTGACATGTACATTACCTTAGACAAACAGAGTATCCCTACAAGCTATCACAGATATAAGGCACCGGCCTCCCACCACCTCTGCAGCTACAACTGCATTAGACATGAAGAGGACATGCAAAGCAGAACTATTTCCACCAGTCCTCAGTGAGCTCCATTTCCAACCACAATTAGTCCAATTATGTGCTGTTGGCACCTGTGAGGGGCCAGCATATTTCAGGTGTGTTACTAGAGAACATTATCTAGTTAAGCTCCACTGCAGAAGATGTCATCCCAAGCACTCTGCAGTACAGCATCAAGCCCAGTGCACCAGCACAACAGCATCTTCTCCTCACACATGCTTGTGATTCACACATAAATGCCAGTATAGGCACAGCATAAAGCCACCAACTTAAATCAAAAGGAAACACCAAATCATAGAATCATCAAAGTCCAACTACTGTCCCTGCACAGAACAGCCCCAAGGATCCCACCATGTGCCCGAGAGCATTGTCCAAATGCTTCTTGAACTCTGGCAGCCTTGGGGCCATGACCACTTCCTTGGGGAGTGTATTTCAGTGCCCAACCACCTCTGGGTGAAAAACCTTTTCTTAATATCCAACCTACACCTCCCTTGACACGGCTCCAGCTGATCCCTCAGGTCCTGTCACGGGTCACCACAGAGGAGTGATCTTCCCCTCCTGCGGAAGCTATTGACTGCAGTGAGGCCTCTGCTCAGTCTCTTCTTCTCCAGGCTGAACAGACCAAGTGCCCTCAGCTGTTCCTCATATGGCTTCCTCTCCAGGCCCTTCACCATCTTCACAGCCCTCCTTTGGATTCTCTCCAATAGTTTTACACCTTTCTTATACTGGGGTGCCCAAAGCTGAACAAAGGACTTGAGGTGAGGCTGCAACAGTTTCTTGGAATCAAAGTACTGTACCAATCCTCCCCATACCACAATATCAACCTACTCTATCCTCTACACTCACTGTGCTATCTTCCCCTTCAAGACTTAAGAGGCCTTTTCACTGGGGTTTATCAACCGACAGCAGAACATGCCACACAGCCAAACAAGACTCAGCATGAGTGCATCCAGTTCACATTCCAGGAGGCACTAAAAATAGGTGTACAAAATGTACATCCTGCCCAGAAAGGCTAGGCTTATGGAAGCTGGTCTTTTTTCCTTACTTACTTTGGCAGTTATTAGAAATAGTCCATAGACCTATCAAACCTGCTGGCAGACCAACCACCACTGACTTGAAGTATGAACTCATTCAGAACTGGTATCAGGTGCAGGGGAGAGGGGGATGTATCTCTCAAAGCCATAACGACTGTTCAAAATGAGTGCCTCACCTCATAACAGCATGGGCAAAGCTGACAAAAAGATGTGGCTAATAGGGGAACTATAGCGCCTTCCCAGAGCCTACTCTTTGGTCTGCTGTGACTTCCCCAGGAGACAAGGGCATCAGCAGACACTTGCCCCCTGCATTCCAAAAGATCATCTCAAGAGCTAAGCTTCATTCAGAGAAAATTGTCTCCTTCTGACACCTCAGAAAAATTATCTGTGTAGGAACTGTATGTGCTTGCACACACAGAAGGAAAAACAACAACGCGTGTCAAACACATCCATATGCTACTGCAAACCAAAAATTAAAGCAGGATGGTAAACACCATCCCAGCAGACAGCCCAGAAGAGGCGCTTCTGGAAGACAACCATCACACGCAGCTGAACCCCATGTCTGGCACTGCAGCTTCAAGGATGAGGACTGAAGGAGTGTGGCAGAGACCAACAAGCAAAGGTGGGGGGCACAGCAGTGATGGTGTAAGGGACACACTAAGCACAAGACCGAATACGAGTCTGTACGACTTTCCACCATCAAAGCCAACAGGGGCACTTAGGAACCATCACCTTACCTAGGGATAATCACTGCAAGCAAAGCATGTAATTTTAATTCACCTTTCCCATCGCCTCCCATCACTAACTGGGAAGAGAGGGAAGTCCACCCTGAGACATGGGTGTGTCTGCTAAGCCAGCATTAATAAAATATTTGCTGTATGTGTACCTTCAAGTACAACTGGCTACATATTTCAAACAGTTTCCAGGCAACCAAACCCATTTTCTAACTCAGAATTAGTTCTGCAGATAACTACAACTACTAAATGTGTCAGTGGCAGGAAGGTGTTAGGGATTTATGTAGTACATGGATCTAACAACCCACCTGCAATACAACAAACAAATCAAAAAACCCCAGTAACTATCACCATTATATAGAAACATACATTTTTATTAAAAAGAAATAAACCTGTGTGTATACAAAATGTTTTTTCACACAAGTCGTAATATGCCTTGCATTAGCAAGGAAACCAACTACAAAACTAAAAAGTTTACTGAAAATTGAGGGGACACTGAAATGAAGCACTCTTATTCTAAATTACAAACTCTCTTTTGTTAACATTGCATTTTTAGCTATGTCAAAACAAAATTTCATTTTTCCAACACTCCTGTGGTATGCTCTAAGTGAGCACTTCCCCAAAAAATCCCAGCTGTGTGTTGTGAGTGCCAGTGATCCAGCACTTATGGTAAGCATTTCTGAGTACCTAATCAAAGCAACCCAAGCTGTAGAACTGCATTATTGACTTCATTCTGCAAACACAAATTCATAACTAGTATGCTACTTTTGAAAACAAAAACATTATATCCTTTCCATTTCTTGGCTGCTTGTGGGGTTTTTTTACAGCTTTATGAAACTCTTGCAATTAACATGTCAACTGCTGCTTTACAAGCCACTTGCCCATTATTGTTCCTTATAAGAGAATCTAATCTTGCATCTTGAAGCCAAATCTAGGCTCTGCACGTAACTTACACCCTATATTGTACATAAACCTGCTAATACCAAAAGCAAAAAGACTAGTGGTCACTATTCTGGGCACCAAAAAATGGGAGACTCAGTATGGGAAGTTTCAAGAATACTTTTAAAGTATATTGAAGTATATTGAAGAGGGAACTACCAAGGGTTTTGTAAAAATAAAAATAAAAACAGAAACACACACACAAAACCACTTCAAAAAAAAAAAAAAAAAAAAAAAAAAACAAAAAAAAAAAAAAAAAAAAAAAAAAAAAAAAAAAAAAAATCCCCAAAAAAAACCCCACCAAAATTTCACGGTTGCTGTTTTTTTAATTAAAAAACTAAGCATCATTTGAGGTCTGAGACAATAAATAACAGAGGGGAGAGAAAGTTTCTAAGCAGACTAAAACAAACCACTAGCACAAATTTGTACAATTATATTTAAAAAGACATGCATAATTTTAGTTTAACTCCGTTTAGTCTAACTCCTATTTCACTTCTGCATTCTTTTAATCTTCTGGCCTTGATACTTACTTTACTGACTAGAGAGAAACCCTCCCTGAAAGACATACTTCAGAATTCCCCATACGCAATTAGTGACACCCACCCCCTCCCCACCTACAATTTAAATAAAGTCTCCAAAGTAACACAGAAACAATAAACGTTATTTTAAAGGAAGATCTCTAGAAAGTTGTGACCTCCCCACTTTCATAAAGGAAAAGGTAAAATTCATACACAGCACACCATCTCCTATAGACTTCAAAAGCCGCATCCCAACACGGTGGGGCAGGCCACTACCACCTGCATGGCCTTCTTGCCCCAGGAGCATTTTCTCCTTTCAAAGCACAAGCAGAACAACAAGGGGGACATGGCACACTAAATTCAAAGCTTTCTATGTTTTTGACACCATACCAACTTAGATGCCATTAAGTGATGTAGCTGCATACGTTTGAGAAGGTTGAAACACTTTCCACTGGAATTTTTATAGGCTTTTTACATAATTGAAATCATAGCAAGAGTAGACTCAACATACTCGCCCTTTCTTTTCCTAACTCTTTGGCTCAAAAAACCCACATCAGTTCTAGATTTCTGTACCACCTGACTTACGAAGAAAACTTGGTATCCTATGACATATACTGTTCATCAACATAAAGTCGAATCATGAATCTGCAAGGTACACATTACCAAAATCTACAGGCTTTTTAATTTGGAAATGCTAAACTACATAAAGATTCATTTGTAATTCTAAGTAAGACCTTCTCTCTATTCTTCCCCTTGATTCTTACAAAAGAATCACTAGTTTTTGGAAAACACTCAGTAAGTTGTTTATTCCCTCTTCCCATCAACTCGGGAAAACCATTCAAATCTGGTTCTTCCAACACCTGCCACAGAGCAGCAAGTAAAATCTTCCATTTTCCTATCCTTGAATATCACCTTCAGACAGACCAGCAACTTGGCTGCTTACATGACTAAAAGCAGTCTTTGAGCTAGCAAACCAGTGACACAATGTTTCCCAAAGTAAGGCTAAAGTAAGAAGTGGCAGTGGGGGTGGTGTTTCTTTGGGGTGTTGATGGGTGTTGTTGATTTTTTTTCCTAAATGAACCTTATATTGCATTGTTTCTCCTGAAATAAGTATTAAAACTGTCAGAGCAAGATAGAAGAAGCTGAACACCAAAAAAGACAACGCTGACATGAAAACAAACCTCACAAGAATTATAAGAGTTTACTGACTGCACAGTAAGCGAGAATAGGATTTTTCATTGGTGTAGAAGACACTCACAAGCCCCTCTGGACCTGGTGTGATGGATCCTGGCAACCCATCAGCCCAGACAGGCGGGAGAATCTCAGGGGAGCAGCACTAGAATCACAGAGCTTGGCAAGGGGATGGAGATCCTGGAAGGTCTCCCCACCCACACTTCTGCAAAGGGCAAAGTAAAGGCAAGAATTCAAAGCAAATCTTAAGACTCTGGACAAGCACAATACAAACAAAACAAATGATACTCTAATGGAGTGGTGCAGACACTCACAATTACTTCAGTTTTCTTTCATCACCCTGGACAAGCTCATACCTTGCCAGAATTCCCTAATTCCAGGGAAAGCTAATGGCAGCCAAGGCAACAGTATCATACAGAAACTTAACTTGCAGGTTTCTCTGGAACTATTCTCTGGAACTAATGGACATGAACAAAGCCTGTGCTCCACCTTAAACACAGAGTTCCCCAAAGGCTCCTGTGGCCTTGTACACCAGCCTCAGCTGTCACAGGAACACAGGAGCTATCACTCCTATCCACATTATTTAGTGGTCTTCCTCACAAGGGTTTTTTTCTCTGCAGACTCAGTCATCTAAAAAATGAGAAGATACGAAAATGCATTAAGTACTCCGCATCTGTTGACTTGCACCAATTCCTTAAAAACTGTTTCTTTCCTTCTTGAAAATTTCTGTTTTGAAGAGCCACAGAGCATGGCTGAATGCATGGAGCAAAGACAACCATAAGGAGATACAATGCAAACTTGCTCAGCACTACCCAGTGGCATCCAGGGTCTTTAGTTTTTTACCAGTCCTGCTGAAATAAAAACTTTCAAAGGGTTCAAAAAACTTATCACTCACTTTTTATCACAATTTAACGCCAGGAAGAGACGTTTTCCAACTGCCTCCTTTAATACTTCTGCAAATATTATTGCATTTTTATCTGTGAAATCCCAAACTACAATAACCAGTTTTTCAAAGAAAACAATTGCTCACAACAGGCTTAAAAAAATAAATACATCAAGTTTAAGGCTTAATTATGTTTTGATAGCACCAAATTTCCTATCCTAAAATAAACAACAAAATAATTTATGCTGTATTTGCAAACAGTCTTATCATCTACAAAACATGGTATGACCAGACACCACTGTATTCCTCTCACGGTGTGTGGTTAAGGCACTGAGAGTACCAGGTGGGAACAGAATTCAAATCCCGTAATTAGAACAGAGATGTTTAATCTGACCTCTTCCACATTACAGGTTATTATTGCATTTCTCCTGTTTACAATGATGAAGCCAAACATCTTGTATTTACCTCCTTGGAAAATTAGTTCTGTAGTCTTCACATCTGAAGGCAAAAAATGTATTTATCTTCTCAGCTTGCCCCAAGCCTGTACTGCCAAAACATGTTCCCAGTTTCCTATCTGCAAAGCCTTCCAGACAGGGTACTTGGCATGCCTTTCCTTGCATGGTATTTCCTCTTTGAGGAGAAAAATAAGGCACTTCTCAGTCTTCATTTTGATAAATTAGATTGTTCTTCTCACCTAGTTTCATGTCCAGACTTGGAATTTAAAAAAATTCTTTTTTTTTTTTTTTTAATTACTTTTATCTATCAGAGACACCAATTTCCGTCCCAGCTCTCTCTTCCCTATGCCCTTCTCAGAGAGGATGGCCTACTCTAAATACAGGCTCCAGGCCCCAACATCCCTCTTGAAAAAGAGGTGGTCACTTGACATTGATTATGAGACTCAGTGTCAAACACCAGTTTTACAGCAATAACAGAAAACCCAAGGCTTCCATCCACTCCTGCTGAGCCTCACAAGTCAACAGCACTTTACATGTTACACTTTCTCTCTTCGCTCATAAAAGGAGTTCATAACAGCTTTTTGTTACTTCGAAGTTTTCTTTCAAGTGACAGATTAATTAAAGCTTTCTTCCTCTTATCAGTTAAGAGATACAATTTCCTTAAAACACATTACAAACATTTATGCATGCACTGATATTCAAGCATGCCCAGCCTCACTCAACTCAAAGTGGATGCTTCAGATGAGACAAGCAACCTATGCCAGTCCCAATTTTTAGAGCCTGAGCCTTGACCTTCGGTATTTTTGCCATTGCCCATGGCAATTCTGTAAACAGTTTAGCATTTGTATTACAGCTATGAATTAAAGGTGTTTGACAAAGCCTAAGTCTCATTTGACTATGTTTGCAGAAATAGTTTAGACCGATTTCAAAGTAAAATGATCTGATTTAATTTTACCCTGCTATTCATCAGCAATCACACTTTCTCTCCAGGCTCAGCTGTCCATTGGATTTTCTTGCAAATACCTTCAGAAAAGCATCAGTTCCTCTGACCAAATAAAGACCCCCTGAACCAGAGCAGGGATGTTATGAAGACAGCCAGGGTGAGCCAGCAATCCTCCTTTCCTCATGGCACAGCAGGAACAGCATCTGCCCCTCTCCCACCCACCCACCTCATCTTGGCCATTCACCAAATAAAACCCATGCACGCAAGTGCTGACTTTTGTCAGAAATTTCGCTTCAGCCTGGATTCCAACAGGAGGCTGGCAGGGAAAGGTGAGTCACTCCACCTCCACAGCTCAGAGATGTGACCACGACTATGAAGAACACTCTGCACATGGAAAAGGCTTTTTAGATGCTACGGCTGGCAGGAAAAAGGGAAAAAAAAACCTGACAATTTATATTACCATTATGAGAACAAAAGAAGACTATGCCAAAGTAGAAACAAATCTAAATAAAAGTGAAACAAACTGCCAGTGTTCAGGTCCTCTCAGAAGACTTCAGAAGACAATTCTCTCACATGTTTGTGTTTCTGGGCCTCTTGGTCTTTTAGGCTTTCTAACTCCCCTCCTTACCCTTCTGCGTTAAATCTAAATATTAAATTTTCATTTGGGGGATTTTTTGGTTTTATTTTATTGCGTTTTTTTAATGACCTAAAGCTGACATACTCATGATAAATCTGGATGTTGGGATTACAAATTGTCATCTGCAAATTGCTGGCAATCAAGTACTAGGAGAAAAGCAACACTGAAAGAAAGATAATTTGGAGTTCCAAAATTCTCAGTTTAAAAAACTTGTTCTTAAGCAACTTCAGCATCATCATCCTTTTAAGACGTAATGGAACTGAGGGCAGAATTGGCAAAAGAAAACAATGAAATTATGATGCTGCAAGAAGTGTCATTAAAAGCAGTTTTATTCCACTTCATAATTAAGAAAACTGAGCAGAAGACAGACAAGGCACACATAGCAGAGCTGCAAAATAGTATCAAACAAATTTCAAAACAACCCAACAGCTTAACACATCTTACAGGTCTAGATGCTCACTAATGCTATGCACGCACAAACCCCTCACACTTCCATACTGGAAGCATTCAACAGTTAGACAACAATCAAGCAACATATAAGCACATTTAAATTTACAACACCTATAAAGAAAACAAAAGAAAACACCCAAAATAACGAATGCTCTTTTAAAGCCACAACCTTTTTATTGCATTGCATTTTATTCCCTTCCTTGGTTTACCTTCCCCTAAACAATATTGTATTTTCCACTGTTTACATAAACAAATACGTACACATTATATAGGATGTATATTAAAGAGAGGTTTTTCCAAGGAAAAAAACAACTAGAAGCCATGACTTAGTTCATGAGGAGCTTTAAAAAATAACTACAACAAAATCAAACCTTTAACAACAATACTTCAATAAAAATCTACCTCCCCTTGTTTTCAGGTAAGGCATAGGGATCAAATAGCTTGTAGTTACCATCTGAATTATGAGAAAGCAGAATGCAATAATTCTATCAGTTCAGGACTCCGTATTCCAGACCCAAAACTGCAGCTACAGATAAATTTACATAACTAAGCATACACAAGAGAACAAGCAGCCATTAGTCATTCGTCACAAAACTGTCTCATGGTATTTGACCGGCGAAAAACTCATCCCTTTCCAGAGACCATAATTTAGAGAAAAATCAATTTTACAGGGTTAAATCTTCAGAATGAGCAATCTCTACTTTAAAATTGTGCTGATAAGGTAAGAGAAGGTTTGCTGCAGACACAAAGACAATGTGATAGCATAACAAGGAGACTGGAAACAACTCCAGAATCCTGCCCCATCTCTGTTTTTTAATGTGTGTGTCCATTGGACATTAATTCTAACTATTGGAGGTGGTTGAGGTGGCAATTTTCACTTTCACCACAATAAGTTAATGGTATACTTCACCTCTATTAAAATCAATTAACTGTATTACCTAAATTTAAGCTGTATATGTGTGAATTCCTGTTTCATGGCTTCAAAAACCTTGAAGTATTAATACAGTTCCACAACAATACAGGGAATTTCCCAACCTCCCCCCATCTTGAACTCCTATTAAAAATGCGCTTTCTTTGATTAATTGCAATTCCAAACAGATTTTGTAAGTCACACAAACTGTCATACTGGATCACTTTGGTAGCCTGCTCTGAAAAGGAACCACTTTTAAATGCTTTTGCTAACAGGTACAACCAGTTTTGCCCCATTCCTGTCGTATGTTACCTGCTGTGCTTGAATAGATAAGCTCTACTCTGGGGAAATACAAGACCAGTTGAAGAACAAGGAATTTCTATCTCGATTAGCTCAAAATAGGTCAGTGGGAACTGAGTGGAGTCTTCCATCCCTGAATGCACTTCCTTGGAGATTTCTGCCTTTTTGCAGTGACTTGACACCAAGTTTTAACAACCAGACACTCAAGAGGGGTGATATGTGAAAAGACTGTTCATGCCCTGCTGCAAGTCACCAGAGGGAGGCAAAGGAGCCAACACCTTAATTAAATGCTATTGCACAAACTTCAGTAAAACCTTCAGGTTTTGGAGGTTTTCTTCTTCCCCAAAGAAGCCTGCCTGCTTTTTTAGCTGGGCCAGCTTGACTGCTTGTGGCCAGTTTCCAACTCAGGTCTCTGAAATGTTCACCAGAAGATGACCACCTACCGAAAAACGTACAGTTCGTTCCTTTAAGCACAGCACAGGATTGTAAAACCAGCCTAGAGAGGGGTCACAGAGCACTTACAGAGTGGTGGCCACTAGAAGAGCAGCTCTTTGCAGCCAGCTCCCGAGTGAGCTCAGTTGACAGCCAGTGGTTAACTACTGTCTGGAAAGAGCAGATGGACTGCAAACCACAATGCACACCAGCTCCCGTTCTCCTCTGTTTAAAGCTTGGCTGTCCCATGGTCCATGGAATGCCATTGCTTGGCCAGAAGCTTTACTTCTTTTGGAAAGTCTCAATATATACTCACTTACCCTTTAATATTCAATCCCTATGAGAGGATCCAGTTCTCCTGAACTTGCTGGGAGGACTATCAAGAAAACAAAGCCAGAAGTCCCGCTCCTCAGATGAAGAAGTCAGAGCACTCACAAAGCTGGTTACACTGGGAGCTCCAGCAAAGAAACCAGCAACATCCACACCTACTGCTCAGTACTGTTTCTGTTAATCAATGCAGGGCAAGAAACCTGCAGCACACAACCACAGAACAGTGGTGTCCTTACTGTCAGTAGCTGGTGTAAGATTTTCCACCCTTCTGAAAAACAGCACTTACTTAAATATCTTTACTTTCACACTACAAGATGTGCTTGTCACCTGGAAAGCATGTTTTGCAACTCCACTGATTACAACCGTGGAGTGTACTGCCCCTTACCCTAATTTCCATCACGTGAAATTTTTGGTGTAGCATATATATATGTGTGTGTGTGTGTGTGTGTGTGTGTGTGTGTGTGTGTATTTGCTAGCATACTAATTTGCTGTAATTCAAACTGATCTCCTTGAACAGAGGCCGTTATCCCCACCTACTTTGTTTCTTTTGTTCTATGAATAAATTCTCAGACGGAAAGATAAATATTTTTGGTGACTGAAGGCATCTGGAGAGCTTTTGGAATCTACATGAAGATTTAATAATCATGTAGCTCTCCAATGGTTTTTTAGTCCAAATGAATAAAAAAAGATGAATACCTAGGTTTCAGAACCAATATAACATTACAATCAAGGGCAGAAAAGTGACTTATTTAGGGCTTAAGACTCAAAGCCACACACAGCCATTATTGGCTGATATTCTCAGCTGACTGGTATCTCCAAACAGGATGGAAAATGTGCTTTCAAAACCTCAGCTACAGGTTGAAGAAGAGTTAAGGGAAGTCAGGCAGACTCCAGATCAGGTTGTGAGAATGAAGGCTCATCAGACTGCATTCAGTTTTAAACAAAAAACAGGTCAGAGTGAAAGTTTAAGTTCTCTCAAGAGTCCTTTGACTCCAAATTATGCCAGGCTCAAGCTTGCTATCAACATTGCTGTTGGCATTCCTCAGCCTGGCAGCAACTGTTGTAAATTCTCATCACAAGAGCACATTCTAAGAGTTAGCCAAGCTTACATAAAGTCCTTGTTCAGTATTTTTTCAATTTGCTTTACTTTTAATCTTCTTATACCACAGGAATTTTTTCCAAATCCTCAGAATTTAAATCCAGTAAAACACAGCTCTAGACTTACTTGTTAAAACCACACCAGACATCTCACCTAACAACTTCAATGAACCTATTACGATACATAAACCAAATAATATTTTTAGCAGCAGCAGTCTTCATCTCTTCATTGCCGGGATGTAAAGAAGGTATGTAAATGTCTGCTGGTTTAATAGACTCTAAGAACTAATAAGACACATATATATACATATAGTAATGTTAAATGTAATACATTATATATGCAAATATGTTCAGGGGTTAAATATATTTGCATACATTTTCTTGATAAGCAAGGTGTTTTAATGCATTATGTGTATGCATATATGTATATACATGGACATTTGACAAATATAATTTTTATTTATTAAACCCAAACACAATTTTTTCAACTTCTGGTTATTGCATATCTTTTTTGGAAGGTGTCAAAATGACATCATTCAGAGTACTCAGGACTAAGGATGTCAAATTAAGCCTAGAGAATTTCAACACAGGTGAACCAACCAAACAGTGGACAGAGCAGGCTGTGCAGAAAGGCAGCACAGGCTCTGACATTAGAGCTCCATTTTCAAGACTCAGCTGCAGAAAGCCCCATGCAGCCTGGTCTGATCCCAGAGCTGGCCCTGCTCTGGGAACAGGGTCAGACCAGAGACCTCCTTCAGGTGACGCTATCTACCAATTTCTTGACCAAGCCTCCACACCCAACAGCTTGCATTAATTATTTTACTGAGTCACTAAAAATAATTATTCTGCTCAGAGAAACAGCTGTCATTTTGTCAAGCAATTAGATTAAGTTACTACACTCTTCAGCTATTTTGCTAAGCTTTGTATTGGAAAAGAACTACTAATTAAAAGAAATTGTCATACCTTTCCTTCACACAACTTATAAACCAAACTGTTTATTATCCTTCATAGTTTATTAAACACATGCAAAGAGCAAGTCATGAGGAGCCAAAGGAGATCTATGCTTCTTGTGGGTTTGCCCTATAATTCAGCACTGATAATTAAAAGTGGATAAGAGAGATGGTTTACATCTGTCACACAAACAGCCCATGGGGAAAAAAATTTAAAAACATGAAGATCTTGTCAGCTTCCTCAGGTTTTCATACATGTTTTGTGAAGAAGCACAGCAGTTGATCATGTTTTTTCCATAGAAAACGCACCTGAAGATCATGCAAGTCTCAAAATTGTCTGTTGCTCATCAATCAAACAAAAGACAAATGAGAAAGCAAGGGAGAAGCTTCTTTTTTTTCACTCGCTCATTTGTCCACCTGACTGCCAAGGATCCTGATGATCCCAGAGAGCCTGCCCTATGTACCCACTCAGTCACCCACCCCATGGCAACATCTTAAATAAAAGTGCAAAAGGGATCCTGCAACAAATGCAAACCTTTGCCAGGGGAATTTGGAAACAGAATTGTCAGAAAGAGGAACTGACAGTCTGTAATAGAAGCAAAGTAAAGGCTTTGCTCCCCACCCCACATTTAAATGTCATTTCTTGAAAGATCTACTAGAAAACTAAACAATGAAGAAACAAATATTTGGGGCCTTCTACTAAAAAACAAACAAAAAATGCCAGAATAACAAAAATAAGAACATATAAAGCACTACATTACCCAGTTTAAAGAAAAACACTACCAAGCAACATCCTTTTTGTCTTTTTTCTGATGGCCAGTTTATGAGATACCAATATCTTAACAATTTCACTTCAGTCAACTGGTAAAGGAGTCTTGCTTAAAAACAGGCAGCTAGTGCAGTGAGCAGAATAGACATGGCAGAAACCTCAGTGTGCTAATGAGAGGAAATTATTTATAAACCAGGATCATTCACACAAATTCACAATGATAGTTAATGTCTGCTGCATTTATCTACTAAAACCAATTACTGAAGAAGATTAAATGCAAAAATAGCTACTGCAGAATATGGCAGTTTCACAAACCATGACAGCTCTCGACCAATGGATTTCCTAACCACAGTGAGTATGATTCACAAGTGTCAAAAGTAAAATGCTAAGCAACCATGGAATCACCGAGACATCACCACAGAATATTTCCTTCAAAGATGCTAAATCACTATTAATCCACCTGTAATTTTAAAAAGGAATTCTTCATGTGTAAAACAGATAGAATTTGTTTTGTCCCTGCTTTTTCTCCTTATATCATTTCCCAAGGAAAGCAAAGTACAGATTCTTTGCTGCTTTCTAGAAAGTATTTGTTAAAATGGCAGGAAAAGCACTTCATTTCAGAAAAGAGACCTACAGAAAATCTTATTCTAACATAAAAATTCCACCCTTTAGCACAAAAAGATAGTTCAAGTGCAGAACATGCACACACATGATTTCTATTATGAAATATTTTAGTGTTACAAAAACAAGTGGCTTGTTCAAAACATCAGCCTTAGAGAACCAAGACTGACAAATGCCTTATCACAAGACAACCAGACGTTTAAACCTACTCCACCATCAAACATAAAGAAAAGGGATAAATGCCAAGCCTCAACCGTTCACATGGAATGACAGAAGACAGGAAAGCTTCTGTAGAAACATCAGTGCCCATTTCAGTAAATATTTCCAGGCAGAAGATGTCTCTCAAAATTCTGGCTATCACTAAGAGAGAAACCATTGCAGAGGTCTCTGAGCGTAGACGTAGTCCTCCTGAACAGTTTTGGTGCAAAATCCAAGCCTCCTTTCTTCCAGCACCTTTGCAGTGGCAACACCTACACATTCATCTGTAGCTAGGGCTACAAGGACCCAACAGAAAAACCCATCCTTCTGTGGTCTATCCTGAAGCATGGTCTCAACCATAAAATCTCATTTTTTACTTAACCTTCACACCCAAGGCAGACATTTCCTTCTACTGCATTCAGACAACAAATGGTTGCAAGAAGCTGCTAAAACCCCAACAAGTCCTATAACTGGAAGCTTTAAACGTCTGAGCATCTCTAGAACTGCTCAGCTTGATACATCATGCTCAACGTTGGCAAGATCATGCCTCAAAGCAAGAGCCTGTGCCTAGCAGCCTTGGCTGCAGGGACGGAGCACTGGTATGAAGCTGTCTCCTCTGATTCATGGGGTACAGGGATTCCTCCTGGGAAGAGCACCTGAGCCACAGACCTGCATCCCCATTCCCTGGGGGGACCGCAAGCATCTGCTATCAGGCTAAATATTGTCATCCACCTCACCCCCACCCAGCCCCCGACCCTCCGGGGAGAAGCGGGATTGACACGGTAGAAGAACAGAAGCCGAGGTCTTCAGGCCGAAGTATGGCAAGCAGGGAGCGAAGGAGACCAGGAGGTGACTCATCCCTCCCACACCTTCTTTATTGAGATCTGGTGGCGGGGGGGGGCGGAACCGACACCCAGCTGTGCCAACTCCTCC
>VWZT01006328.1:214534-236243 GCA_013397055.1 Pachycephala philippinensis
GCCCGGGCGGTGCGGCCGTGGCTCGAGGCAGGCGGACCGACCCTTCCCTGCCCTTGGTGGTTCTCAGTAGCATTCGCTCCTCGGCCGCTCGGGTACCACCGTTAACCTTCCTTGAAGGCACCGCACTGCCTGTCCGCCGCCCGCTTCTGCAGGGACCGCGGCGCCTCCATGCGCTGTCCACCCTCGCTAAGGCACTGCGTTCAGAAACGCAACCCCCATCGTTGCAAGGTGCTCACAAAAACACCCAAATCTAAACGTATTGTGTGATTTAGAGGCTATTTAACACATTCTACCTTTCCTGACACGGCTGCACACCAACCCAGGATCTCCCGTTCCTGTCGAGGTGGAGGTGATGAGTCAGCACAGCCGTTTCACACATGACACACACCACACACACCATCGGTAACAAAGATATGCAGGAACATCGGAAGAACTCGGGCTTATGGCAGATGAACGAGGAAGAAATCAAATGAAAATGTAGGACTTCGTCAAATACTATCAAATCAGGAGGCCAACGCAATCTCACTGTCTCACCCTCCCAACAGCACTGTTATAACTGTTATAATTTGTATAGTAAACCTGTAAGGAGAACTTAAAAGTGAGTATTAGGAGGTCCATCTTTAAACAGCTGCTATTGTAGCCAAAATTCAGTGTGACAGAGCCTGACCCATTCTGCCACTGATGTGCAAACTCTGTGGCAGGATTTCTGCTCCCACTAAAGCTCCCAAGACAGCAGCTGATAGACCTACCCTGTAACAGGGACCTGCAGCCAGGCTGTGTGAGGGGGAGGTGATGGAAATCTGGAGCATGAGTCTGATGAGAAGCAGCTGAAGGAACCTGTGGTGTTCAGCCTGGAAAAAAAGACGTTTCAGAAGGGCCCTTCTCACTTTCTGCAACTACCTGACAGGAGGTTGCAGAGAGGTAGGGGGTCACTCTCTTCCCCTGGTATAAGTGATAGGATAAGTGGAAATGGCCTCAAATTGCAACAGGGGAGATCTAGGCTGGATCAAGCTGCCCAGGGAACTGATTGACTCATGACCCCTGGAAGTATTTAAAAGATGTATGGCACTTTGTGACACTTCGGGGACATGGTTCAGTGGTGGACTTGGTAGTGCTGGGTTATTGGTTGCACTTGATGAGCTTAGGGTTCTTTTCCAACCTAATTGATTCTGTGATATGATTCTATGACACACCCTTGGTGTATGGCTCACTACAGAAACCCAGTGTTGTGCTCTCTGCCACTCTCACGCTCTTCATCCCTTGAAGTCAGAACTGCAATCCACTGAGACTCTTGGCCAAAGTTATGTCCAGATGTGGAAGGATGCTTTCCAGGTGAGAGGAAACCAGGCTGCCTGTCAGGTGGGCTGTAACATGCAGTGACAGACTACAGTGCTATAGCATTTCACCCCTACAGCCAGGCCCAGATTTAGAAGACTGTTCTCATACAAACACGAATCTTCTCATACAAGCTTATGAACTGGCAATGTATGGAGGCTTTTGGGGAATTTCTTGAGTCACACTTGATGAATTTAACAGATCTCTGACAGGCAGATAACAGCTGAGCTTCTGAAACACACCAGTGACACAACTGTACATTGAAATTAGTTAAACAGTAACAATGGCAGGCTTACCTGCAATAATTTAACACTGTTTTCTGCTTGTTAGGAGAACAACCACATGGCTTTGAGGGGTTAGAAAGGATTTGCTGTGCAAATTTTCTAATCAGTTAGCTTCTAAACTCAGACATTGGAAAAGCAACTGCATGGCTGCAAATAAGCAACATCCTGTTAAAACTGATAGAGGTCATTCAAAAACAATTCTTTCCTGAAACAATGGAGGCAATCAGAAGGAAGCTCTTTGCAAGTTTCTGGGGGGAAAAAAAAAAAAAAAAAGGGATGGATGGAAAACCAAAATAGATTCATGTAGCTCTTTTATTATAAGTTAGCTTGGTACCTCTTCGTAATCACTTCTTCCTAGTGCTAAAATCAAACACTTACTGCAAATGGTGCCATACCATTGTGGCACCATTTGCAGTAATCACGCATGGGAAGAGCTACAATGGCTCACCGACCTTATGGGCAAGAGCTACAGCGGCTCACCATCCCTCTTAGAGGCATGGTCACCCAAGGCAGTCCAATCCCGGACTTGCATGCATAGGCTACTCACGGCTCATCTGGGCAAACTCCCAGCCCAGGGATTACGCGCCGGCTGGCTTTTCCACTTCCGCCAAGTGGATTGCAGTCTGTGAGGCTTATACTGCCGGAGGCTTCCAAGAGCTTCTGAGGCTCAGCCAATTATTGCCACGATACATACAAATACAGGGTACCAGATGCCAGAGTCCAAAAAAGTCCAGCATAGAGTCAGGTGGCAGGCATCAGCAGACACGAGCCAGCATCCGCAGGCACCAGCTTGGCATCCACCCAGCCAGCTCCAACTCAGCTCAGTATCTGCTACTCTGTGATCCTGCAGCACAGCCCTTTATACCCATCTCTTGGGCTACTCACGTGCTTCTTGTCACAGGAATCACCACACCTGCATTCAGTGCTGGCCTTCCCTCCTCTCAGGGACACAGCCGCAAGCCATCAAGGCCAAGGCTGCCTACAGCCTACTCTTGTAACCCCACATATTTCAACTGCTGCTTCTCTGGATCAGCCAAATCTGCTTCTTTTGTCACAGTGGGCATGCAGGAAGGTCCCTTTTGCCTATGGCTAGGAGTGAGGCAGACCCATGGGATTGCACATCGTCAAGGAAAACAGGAAAGAAAAGATGGGGAAAAGTCAAAGGTACCAGGAGACCTCTATGAAATAGGTATTTCCATTTAAAGCCACATAAACAACAGTGGCAATATCCAAAATACAGTGATGATGTTTGCTTAATATTTCATGAAGTTACCCACTGAAAGGTCATAGGTAAAGACACTTTTGAAAGCTGTTTGTAAGGTCTACAAAATTTGGAGATGACCTGCTGATAGAGAAAAGAACAAAGATTGTGTCCTATTTTCCGCTCTCTATCATCTTTCAGGATCTCTACAGAAGGTCCAATACACTTTTTTCTTTGCTTCCTCTACTTGTCATCTTAGTATAGAAATCTATTCTTACTACACCTCAGAAGCTGTCATAGCTGGAGTGCAACAAAGCCCACTACCACCTCACAGCAGGGCCAACAATGGAAATCATCTTCCTGAAGAAGCCAGCACAGGTTGGATCACAAAATGATAGGGCTTACATTCAAATCTAATACAATGCAAACAATTAAAAACTATACCCAGATGTGATTTTGCCTTTAACTGCTGAGCTTTATCAGTCAATGTAATAACTTTCCAGTGATGAGCAAACATATATGTCATGTTTCATTTTTTGGCCACCTCTGTGCTCTGCCTGTATATTTTCTTTTCACAAATCATGTCTAATATTATTTTACAGCCTTGTCATTTTAATATATTATGTATATGCAAACATTGTTCAGCCATTCTGTTTCTCATTGAATACTCACGAAGCAAGTGGATCTGAACCACAAATACTGATACTACTCTACAATAGGTAATAAACCACCTCAGCTTGCTTCATAACCTAATGAATTAGAGAACAGAACTTGTCTGTGATTTCTGAAGCGGGACAGCCTATGAGGCAGCCTGTGGCAGGGACACAATTACAACGTTGCCAGATATCTCTGAATATGTGCAAGTGGTTCTACAGAATACTTGCCATTCATCCATGTTCACTGAGTTTCTGATGCCAGAGGCTTGTTTCATTCACACCAACAAAATAGAACTTATGACTGCATTTGTCAGCTATATTTTATTTGTATGAGAAATACTTACTCAGATTCTTTCTGAACAATGCTGCAGCTAGTGCTTTCATGGAGACAATTTCTCCATTTGTTCTCATCTCTGAGAAGAGGGCTCTAAGTTGACAAACTTGATTTTTGGTCCAGATTTAGATGCTGACTCACTGTCTCCTTCTGAAGTTGCTTTGCTTCAGTGTTCTCCATTTTCTTCACAAGGGATAATACTGTTTGCCTGCTTTTTTGATTCATGTATAGAACAGATCAAAACACTAGGGTTAGTATTTCTGAATGAACCTCTGCAAGCTAAAGACTCGGGTCCTACTGAGCTGACACCTTCTGTGTTAGTCCCAGTTAAGGAGTTTTTCTGTACTCTGAAAACTAGTACAGCATAAATGACTGTGCTTGTTTGAAAGTAAACCAGAGGGAGAAATGAACCCCACACAATTACCCTGAGAGAGATTTCAGGTGGAGTTACAATTTAATAGAAAGATTACAATAAATGCAATGATACACAGAAACTGGCTTAAACCCACAAAGGTCAGAGTGCAACCTGGCATGCTGTTGGTCAGGGTGGTGGTCACAGTCCTATCAAGTGGTGGATGCAATCCTGTTGAAGTGATGGTTGCAGTTGAAAGCAGTGGTCCTGTGGAAGTTCTGGTCCTTCTCTGGATTTGTCCAGTGGTGGTGCTGATGGTGTCCCAAGTCCCCAGTTATATATGATCAGGCTCAGGTGAGAATGTTCAGCACCTCCCCCAGGGCAGGGAACTTCACAATGGAATTATGTAATCCTGTGACTCATTGGAAATTTTTGTGAGTCCTTGAAGGTCTAAGTCTGTACTGCTGCCCATTCTGCTGGTGCCATTGAACCATTATGGCCCATTAGCAGAGATGACCCCCTCAGGATGAGTGTAACTATGCTGGTGCTTCCCCCGGAGTTATCATGGCTGAGTCATTTGTGAAGACAAAAAAACACTTCCCTGCCTCGCAGGGTTTGCCTCTTATTTAACACCCAGCTTGTAGCCTGAGGGGTCAGGTATGCACTGGGCAGTTACTGCAAACCACCCATCATTAACAGTTTGTCAGAAATGGTGTAGAGTGGAGTAGAATACACAGTTTGGTTACCCCACATTGACACTCTCCTTCTGTAACCCAGGACAATGACCAAATTTATTTCAGATGGCTCCAGGAGGAATTTGTGTTTTTAAATGCACAACATGAATTTTAATAGAAAACCCTTTGGGTTTATGCTACAACTTGAACCACTGGAGGTATAACTAATATGTTCACTATATGCAAGTGTCCTCTAGAGACACTTCTTTTCCTTTGGAGTCAGACTGCAGCCCTGAGAAAAAAGCTGTCATAATATGAATCCAAAATAGGAAGAGATTGTACCTAATCAACCCTACACAAACACGTGCTGTTTGTCACAGCAATGGGTGCAGATATGATTTAAAATAGTGAACAGTTGGTCATTGTCTGAATTCTGCAAAGCACCTTTAGTGCTGACTTTTACAGATGCAGTACATAGTTAAGTAGCCAGTAGCCATAGCGACCTTCTCAAATGCAAATGATATGTTCTGCATAGCACAGGAGTATTAGGCATTGATGATATCTGCTGGAGGAGGTACACATTACAAATTGCAGAGCCAAGTGAATAACAAAATCACAGTCCAAAATTCCAGGCATGTTCAGCCAAGGAAATGAAAAGGAGATTCGAACAGTAATTGCTCCAGTGATTAGGATGTGAATATACATGGACATTACTCCATACCAAACAAATATGGTGCTATTCTGGCTTCTCCCTTTGTTGACATAAGCTATTGTGCTTGCTGATGGTGTCAATAAAGGGGAAATCTTTAGGATATCTGCTTCTTCATTTGATTCTGTACTCCTGATCCTTTCTTACCTAATTACTACATAATGCAAATATTCCTAGCAGAATCAGAGTTTAATATCGATCCCTTTTTTTTTTCCACACTGTATGCACTGAATCTTCCTAGATGTTTTTGGCCTTGTACTCATGTTGTTTATTTACTAGTAAAGTATTGCAGGTGCAGGCTTTCTGGTGTTGTTTTAACTCACCACCCTATATGCAAACCACTCAGTACTATCACGCTTCTACCAACAAATAAAAAAACCAGCCTACAGTAAACGAAGCCAATTTATTTTCAAGCAAGTCATGTTTGGCATTGCTCAGAGAACAATAAGCATTTCTGAATGATTAAAGCAAATCCTTGAGAGCATCTCACTCCACAGGAACCCCAGAGCAAATGACACTTGACCATTTGCAACCCTCTCACTGAAAGTTATGATGTGCTTTTTGCATTTGTAGTTATGAAAGCCACCAGATGAGATGGTTATGGGTCTCTTGGCATCTCTTCAGCAGCCTGTTCTACTGTGATTTGTCTTCCCAGATAAAACAACATTGCAGTTTGTGGTGTGAATATCCCAAATTAGTAATACTTTACATAAATAGAGGCAACCAATAGGATGTCTTTGATTTATCTCAATATCTGAGTGCACTAGTAAGCTTTTTTAACACTATTTAAAAGTCGTTAAGTAAATTTCCTTTTACTGTCAAAGATTTACTTTGTTATTTTATCCCCCTCCTGTGTTTCCTCAACATTTCACCCAACTCTCCATAGACACAGCTCTCAAGCTTTGTCCAGTTTCCCTCCAGGCGATCTAGCTCTTTTGTAGCTTTGCTCAGAGCTGTCCTGCTGTCCATCATCTGCCCTGCCCAGCCCCCAAAACCGGAAATCCACAAACATTCCTCTCAGCTCTTAGACTCCTGTCTTTAGACACTTTCATCGTCTGAGATAGAACCTGTTAATACAGACCTAATTTCCGTTACAGATTTTGTACATGAGAGAAGAGTGCTGCCAATAAATTAACCAACTCTACTTGGAAGTTGGGAAGTTATTAAACAAAAATCTTGTTATTTTTGAATCAGCTTCCACCTTTCCAGGCCACATAAGCCTTCCAGGGATGCCTGAAAGGACCTCAAGATAAAAAAGAGATCTCTGGCTGGCCAAAGGAAGCTGTCTGTACAAAGTCAGACACCGTGCTTTGTTTCCACACTATCTTGGAACAGAAATAAAAAATCAGGAAATTTAGCAGATGGTTATGTATGTATACGTACATAAACACAAAATAATTCTTTGATTCTGAATTCAGTTAACTGAAGACATTTGTACAGAATGAGAGAATACACTGTCATTTTGATTCTTTCAGCATAGTGTCTCAGATCCTAAAACACCTGCTTAATTGCTAACACAGCAGGTTGGGATGCTCTAAGACCCATCCTCCTGCCTGTTGCTAGAAATACAGTGCTTGATTCAATTGAAAGACCCAGCTAGATTGCAATAGTGACATTAAATCCAATAAATTCAAGAACGGTAGCAGACCCTTCTTAATAGAGAGAATCTGTTTGTTAAGGAACTTTAAGAAAAGCTTCAACCATTCTTCAACCTCCCTGCATCGGACTTAACTCATCACATGATTTAGCCTTTCCTCAAATGTCCGGGAAGGAAAAAACAGTAGTTTTCTGAAGGCTGTGAAAACTTGAAGCAGTCAACAGAGACTGTTCAGAGGAAGTGAAGTCTGAGACCTTTACATTACGAAATGACAAATTCATCTGGAACACAACTCCACCAAAATTCAGCAGGTGACAAGGTTTCTCAAACCATAAGCCTGCACTTCAAATGTGGACAAAAACCACTCAACTCAAGAAATTGTTGCATGGGTTCAATTACTTCAGCAGCAGTGGGTTGTGTAGGTGCCACAATTTTCTGTCTCTTCACTCCCTGTACAGCCATTTGAAAGACTACAGGCATATGGGAAGAGATAGGATGGAATTGCACTGCAGGCTGTGGGATGTGCCTGCGGAGTGCCATGACAGGACAAAGAAGCACACGGCAGCACTAAGGAGCACGTGGCGGCACAGAGAACCTTGTCTCCACCAGACCCTGGGGGGAGGAGCCTGCCAGAAGCTGACAGGCAGGTGATCCAATAGGACATTCAGAAGGTGTGCTGCTGACATGGCAATGTGTGATAGGTTGTGCAAGTCTATAAAATCAGCTCTTTTCTTTGAATAAAGAGATTCAGATTCCCTGATGGTCTGAGTCCGTGCCACAATCACCAACACAGGCATTTCCTGAAAGTCTCTGGTTCCAGTGGAGCATGATGGGAGCTATAAATGGTGATGCTGCTGTAGCCCCATATGCTCACTCTGTACACGACTGGGGCTTTCACTCTGACAATTGCCATCAACCTCCACAGCAATGGTATGTTTGCATTCCTAGTGCTGGGCTGCAGCAGCATTTGAGGCAGAGCAGGAGGCAGAGGCTAAAGTGTGCATCTAACTCTCTTAGCTTGCAGTTTGTAAAGCCACATTAGGAGACTGTGAAGGAGTGTCATGGAGCAGCCTGTGCAGTGCTTGTATGTGTAAGGTTGTGAAACTTAAGTGGTATGTAACAAAAGGTTAACCACAAGTAACATTGTAACAAGATGTGCAGGTAAAGGAAGCAAGATAGCAAAACAAGCAAGACAGAAAAGCCGGTAAGATAACATCACCCATTGAGAGCAAGATAGCAAGTGTTAACGGAACTTGCAAACTGCAAAATTAGCTAAAAACAGTTAAACTGAAAAACAAGAAGCACCAGGTATGCGTTGTAAATAGAGGTAAAAAGTTCAAACATGAGGAAGACTACAGAAGTCTTCATCAAAAGTCCACCAGAATACTGATGACCACCACAGAAGGAACTGACGCATGTGCAGAAGCAACAAACTGTTGTAAAACCATGACAGAGCTTTATGCAAATATGAGTACGCTAATGACATGCTGTAATTGTGACATTGCGTGGAAGGACTTTTAAAATGTAACTGAAGGCTAAAGAAGAGTGAGCAAGTTTTTGATGGAGATATCCTGAGATCCCCTCACTCCCAGTGCTGAATAAACAAATACCTGCTCTGTAGCCCTCAGACTATAGAGTTTTATTTTCTTGCCAAGTTTTGGGTATCAGTCTGGCAAGCCAGGCAGGAGGAACTCTCCGCCCAGCTGCGAGATCCACTGGAGCTGCAGACTCCCTTGGCACGCCCCAAGAATTTCTCGGAGGGACTCTGTGCTTCACTAACTCGCTGCAGGGGTAGACAAGGACCAGCTGCAGGAAATTTAAGGTATTTGTTGATTGTTTTGAATTTTGCTTCTGGTTTTGGTTAAGTAACTCCCGTAAGATGTGTGTGACGACTCATACACAGGGTGCTGTATCACGGGTGAAATTCCCAATGCTGAGGGAAGAGAGTTGGGATAAGGGGTTAAGAGTCCCCTAGGGGTTAGAGTCCCCTAAAAGGAAGTTTGATGACTTTAAGTATTGGCCTAGGTCTTGGAATTTTGGGTTCATTGTTTTATGTTTCATTTTGTGTCTTCTATATAACACTAGTGTTTCTTGTCCATGTGTCTGTTAGTAAGTTTTCATTTCTTGCCTGTTTGTCTGTTAAAAAGCTTTCAGCTTATGCCACATTGTACTCTGTTACCTTGTGTGTTGTTCGGATCAGAACGGTGTAGATTGTGCGGGAGTGGACCACGTGATCCTTTGGTGTTTATTGCTTGTCAACATTGTAAATGTGAATATTGTTGCAGGTCGAAACTAAGATTCCCAATTTGTGGTTGGTGCAGTATCCACGGAATAAGAGTAAAGAAAGAAACACAAGTGATAGTTTTCACTGTAAAGTGTGGGCATCTGGATAACACCAAGAATGGGTAGCAACTGCAGTAAGGAGATTGTCAAAAAGAGTCCTTTGGGGTGTGTTTTGGCTCATTTTAAGGATTTAGGAGGGATCCCTGGAAGTAATGTAAAGAAAGGTGATTTGATGAAGTATGGCATATGTTCTCTAACTGGAGAGGGAAACCAGAGTGGCAGAGAGGATGTGGGATTAATTTACCCCCACAAGATCCCTTAGTTTTGGCCCTAGAAAAGGATGGAGACAAAAGAAAAATGAGAAGGTGCTGTGCTGCATGTAGTATAGGTCAGAGATGTCTTAGCTGAGAGATAGAGAAGAAGAAGATAGTGAGGTTGATCTTTTAGAATTACAATCTAATCTCATCAGAAGCGTCCCTGGGGCCCCTCTATTATCACCTAGTGGTAGTAGATTAGAAAGTGAGAAAGGAGATGACTCAGACGACCCAGATGAGGGAACGAGCCCAGGGACTCCAGTAACAGCTCACACTAGAAGCAAGACTAAAAACTCACAGAGGCCCTAGTGGCAGCTTTAGAGCAACATCAAAGAGGAGAACGTGATCAGGGACAAGGCAGAGGCAGAGGCAGAGGTGGAAATAGTAGAGGTGGCTCAAATCAATCCCGAGGAAGTTAGGGCCAAATCAGTGTGCTTACTGTAAGGAAGAAGGGCATTGGAAATGCCAGTGCCCAGGTTTACCAAACACTACACAGGAAACTGTTGTTGCAGCAATAGATAACAGTGAGTGACGAGAACCGGCAGATCTTTCCCTAATGGACCTGCTGGTTTAGATACAGCCAGGGAATGATATAGAAGTTGAATTCTTAATAGATACAGGGGCCACATTTTCGGTTTTAAATCAAGCTTTAATGCCTAAAAGTAAAAAACATATCCAGGTAATGAGAGCCGCAGGCCAACCAGAGAATGCCTTTTTCTTAAAACCATTAGAATACAAAATAGGGAAAAGGATGGGGATACATCAATTCCTTTATCTGCCAAATTCACCTAAATCCCTGTTAGGCAGGGATCTCCTTGAAAATGTAGAGGCAACAATTGAGTTCAGAGAGGGAAAAATGAAATTTAAAGTATCTGAAGGCAAATTGATTTTAGCATTAGGATTGGCAATTGATACAGGACCAGTGAACAATAGTAACTATTTGGAGCAAATAATGAATCAGGTATACCCAGGAGTATGGAATACTAATGCTCCTGGGAGATCAAAACTGACTGACCCTATTAAGATTGAATTACAGACAGGAACCAGGCCAGTAGTTAGGAGACAATATCCCTTGAGAATAGAGGACAGAAAAGGGATTGAACCAATTATTAGCAAATTTTTGACACTAGGATTGTTGAAAGAATGTGAATCCGAATTTAATACTCTCATACTACCAGTGAAAAAAACCTAATAGAACTTATAGATTAGTGCAAGATTTGCAAGCAGTCAATGGGATTGCTAAAAGTATCCACCCAGTGGTTGCAAATCCCTACACTTTGCTAACTAAAGTCCAAGATGATCTCATTTGGTTCCTGGTGATAGATCTCAAAGATGCTTTCTTCTGCCTGCCACTTGCAGAAGAAAGTCAAAACATACTTGCTTTTGAATGGGAGAACCAAACCCTAGCACAGGCAGGAAAAATCAACTTACCTGGACTGTGTCACCTCAGGGGTTCAAAAACAGTCCCACAATTTTTGGGAATCAATTGGAACAACAAAGAATTGGAACAACAGCAGTCTCCACCTGGGGAGGGAACACTCCTACAATGTGTAGCTGATCTACTAATTGCTACAAAAACTATAGTGCAGAGGGCTTATACACACTGAGTGTTCAGTGTCAGTGGCCAACAGGGCAGGAGAGCTGCAAGCTGGGACGCCAGCTGAGCACCTATGCAGCTCAAGGTGTGTTCCTTCAGGCACCCAGCAGTGTGAATGTCAACATATTCATTGTAACAAAGATACCGACATTATTCTTTGCATTTTTAACAAGCTACTAGTGAAGCAGTATAAGTAATGCAGCTGCTTTTATATTAGCATGGAATTATGCAGAGTTAATGAGGATCAGTGTCATGTCAGACATTTGAACAACCATCCACTTTTTTCAAAATATCAACATGGTGCTGTAGAGGGAACATATTCTGACACCTGCTTATGAAAGCCTATTGCTGTATAGAACAGATAGACCTCCCTGGGAACTAGCTCTAGGTGCAGTTTATTGTGAGCTACTGCACTATAGAATCACAGAGCAAGCCAGATCGAGCTGTAAAAGCCAATATTCAGTTCAACCTCACTAAGTTCTATTTTGAAAAGCAATTTGTTTGAAGTTGACTTCATTTTCTTTAAAGTCAACAGACTCTGAAATCACCAAGGTTATTTCAAATACATCACCTGATATATATTCATTGACCCAAACTGAGCCTCTACTTTTTTTTTCAAATTTAAAAAAAAACCCAAAAACCAAAAAACAAAACAAAACAAAACAAAACAAAAAAACAAAACAAAACAAACAAAAAAAACCACCCAAAAACCGATCCACCACATTTTTGAAAATTGTTAGGAGGTTATACAACACAGCTGAGGTGGCAAATATATCTGTCATTTTCTCAGAGTTTGGAACATAGTACATTCAAGAAAACTCATACAAATTCAGTTTTTGGAGAAAAATGAAACAGAGAAATTCTTATGGTTGAGAAAATTAATGAAAAGTTAGCAGCATCTCAAAGTATAATGCACAAATATTTCTACCATAATAGCTGTACATTATGCCTACTAAACCATGACTATAAACCTCAATATATTAAAAACAATAAACAGATATAAATACTGGAGTTCAGCCTCTAAAGTCCCAAATGAAAAAAAAAATTGAAGGAAATTAAGCAGATAAATCCAACATTAGTAGGTGCAATATCAAAGTTGTTCTATTTGACTTCTTATGCTTTTTACACCAAATGTAGTACAGCTGTTACTGTCACACTGCTAAAGTAACTATTCCTTCCCCCTCCTCCTGGCACTTAAATATCATATCTATACCCAGAAATTATTTCTCTATCTAACAATATTAAATATATATATCATATACACTTATATAAATACATACATCATTATACACTCACTGTGGTGTATTTTATAACTATATATCTCTGTTCAGGTAGTTATTGATGTAACTATAAGTCTAGATGAGAAAAACAGCCCAGACTCCCATTAATCATGTGAGATGCTGGAAGCAAACCATCAGCATTGCAGCCGCACTGGTGAGATTCAAAAACTACTGAACCATCACTGACCTTATGAAAAATGTTTAAGAAAGCAAGTAATTTATTGGTCTTTTTATATGCACAAATGCTGGTCTGTTGTGGGAGCCAGTGAGCATCCCAATCATCGGAATGAGAGAGTCCACTAAAGGGACAGACCCTGAGAGATCTCNCCCCCCCGATGCTCTCCCCATCCCTCTATAAAAACGTGTGGTCCCCATTATTTGAGGTCTTTCTCACTAGAACTTCTTCACACGTGGTTGATTAAAACTACTCTGTGGAACTCTGTATACAAAGACCCTTCCCGTCTCTTTGCTGTCAGTTTGTCAAAGCAGCTAGCTGGTGCGTGAGTGTGTGTAAAGTGACCCTGCCAACAGCGGTTTTATTTTGGAGGTGCTTTCGGAAGGTTGCAGCATTTTTCTACCCAGCAAGCCCCAGCACGGCTTGCGATAGTCTGTGTCTCATTGTGAACAACAAAAGCAGAATAACACACAGGATTTGAAGTTAACAATCCTACAATCTCCAGTTCACATCAAGAAATATTTAAGATATTCTGGTGCTGTTCCACAGCCATTTAAACCAACCAACATCTACTTTGGTGAACTTTGTTTGTGCAGTCATCTCAAACTATGTTTAAATTGCTCATCCTAGGCTTAACCTAGGCTTAGATTTTGGAACTCACTCTTCACACCTGAATCTAGTAGGAAAGAGGTGTTAAAAACCAGTGTGATTGAATTACCAAAATACACATGTCTATGTACATATCTAAGAATATAAAGATATAAATGAGAATTACCATCATCATAAGGATGATCTTTCTGTTCTTGCAGAACTGCATCATATACTGTTTTAGTCAGATGTTTAATAGTACCCTGCTCAAGCTAAATCAGAAATTATCTAAATTCTTTCAGATTCCTGCTCTCAAAAAAATAAAAGAGGAAAATAAAAAAAACAAAGGAGTTATGTATAGCAGCAAGGGTGCGAAAAGCTGGTATGTTTCCAATGCATTTCAAGTAAACTTGTCACAGCAGCAGCTTGAATTAAGCTGTGGTATCCATAGGAAGTATTTGACTTATTCTCTGTCTTTGTGCAGACGTTAAGCAGAAAACGTGCACTGAAAACACTGTGACATTTTTAAATAAATGTTTTGACTTCATTTCTTCAGGATTGTATCTGGGCAGCATTTAGTCAAAATGGTGCTTAAATTGTGCTTTTCAAAACTGTTCGGGGTTGACATAGTTCTACTCCCAAGTAAAAATCAGTAGGAGTTTTACTGCTGACTTCTACAGAATATAAGCCAATGCTGAACATTTCTGAAAATAGCTTTCCATCTGTGTATCTATGTCAATGAATAGGGATTGTTAGTAGAAACAGGAACAGAAAAGATCAGGCTTTTAATTTAAAAGTTGAAGTCAAATATAGATTACTATACCAGAAAACAAAACCACGAGAAAATCCCAGACAAACTTTAATACTTTTTGCTTTCATTTATGGCAGGAATGGATGGAAAACAGCTCCATTGCCTCAGGTGACACAGTTCCAGGCTTTCTAAGGTCATTAGACACCACCGACTCCTTACTAATGACATTTCCTACTTCTAGTGGGCAGATGAGGACTGAGCCATCTCTGAGTTAGTCCCAGGCAGTCAACCACTGCTAAAAGAAATCAATGTATCAGCCAACACCATCAAAAACATCCTTTTCTAAATTCAGTAGAAGTAGAAATCTACTTCTCATTTTCCCTAAGCAGACCTTTTCTTCTCCCATTAAAGGTGGTCCTTTCTTTGAAGGAGCAGCCCTTTGTGACAAGCAAACGCCTGTTGGCTCTGAACCAGCACATTTACAGTAATCAATATTTAATACATGAATAATCCTACTGACTGCAGGGAGGCTGCTGGTGTGCCTCGAACAGCCTTACTTTAGTACTTTGTACGATCACAGCCTGACTACTGCAGAAGTTAGCAAAGTTCATGGCAGAATCTAGGAATACTGTTTTTTCGTGTTTTAGGCCTGCTCAGTTTTGGTCCCTTTAAGTCTTTCTGACCTCACTGCACTTTCAGAGGGCTTTACTGATTGAAAGGTCATCTTGCACTCTTGCTCCATTGTGCACCTCTATAGACAAGAGATCTAGTGGGCTAGAAGACAAGCTGGTATAAATGGCCAGGAGCCTTATCAGCTGCAAATTTAGCTCTTGAAGTCTTGAAGGCTCAGTTCTGAGCAGCAGTGCAGCATGGGAAGGAGGACCTATGTGACACTGCTCTTGGTAAGTAGAAAGAAGTAGTTTATTCAAAGTCATTAAAGTCTAATATGTTTTAAGAGATTTCTTTTAATCAGCAGTTTGAAATCTTTGATGTACTTTGTTATATTATCCAATTCAGATTTAAGTATGTCCTTTACTGATTTGCTAACCCAAGTAGCACCTCCAGTGTTATTGATCTTCTTCTTTTCTTTAAATAGGTCTTTTAAAAAAATCAGGAAGTCAAGAAAAGAGGAAGTAGTACTAACAACGTGATAAACTTATCTTTCCATGGCACTCAGAACTTGATTATCCCACCTTCTGAGCATCTTCGGCTGGACTTATGGTCTCAGAAAATCAGTAAAGCTTATTCCAAAATCAAGGTCTTCAGAATGGAGCTAGTTTTGTCATGGGTGGGGATTTTTTGCTTTGTTTTTTACATGTTGTTTACAACATGTAAAAAAAAAAGAGAACCAATAATGCTTTCAGGTTATGGCTAGTAATTTGTATCTAATACCAAAGTACAGAAAGCCTCACATCTAGTCCTTCATATGGAATATTTTTGTCCTGTGATCAGTCTTAAAGTTGACTTAAGTCAGGTTGAAACTATCCTAGTCAAAACTCCAGAACAGATAACTTCCTCCAATGAGAAGGAAGTATGAGGGTGAGATATGAATATTGATGCAATTTTTAGGCTGACTTTCCACAGAATATTTTGTCAAGTTCAAGAACTTGTTCTTGAATCCAATATATCTTAAAAGTTACCTCAGTGCTCCTCAAGGTTGGAGTAGAAGTCTACAGTCCTGCTCCATTCTCAGAGCATTCTGCTGTGTGAGTACCCTTGTGTTTAGGCAGGAGACACAGATCTCAGGGGCTGCTCTGAATTTGTTAATGGAGATTTTTCAGAGAATGATAAGACTTATTCCAAGTGCAAGGAGAATTTCTTTTACCTGCCTTCACTACTGTATAGCAACCAGTAGCTCATTCACACACACAAATCATTTCAAAAATCCCCACAGTGCTTGCACAGTTTGCAGCCTGCAGAAACAATCACATTTTGTTTTTGTCACTTATCCAAAGCAAAATAGTTAAAAAGCACAGCAGACAAGAAGAAAAAGGCATCTTTCACTAAAGAATTGTTTGTTTCTTCTCAGAAGTGTCACTGGAATCACAAGTGGATGTGTTTACTGACCTCTGATGACTAGGAAGTAGTGCTATGTAAACCTCTCCATCACAAATCAAATAGCTTATTGATGCCTGTCATTTCTGGATGTATCATGGAGGGCTTTTCAGTCTTTGTCTGGGCGTTCTTTCCTAATGTCTCCTATAATGCGCAGTAAGTTATGAGCAGAGATGGGAACTACTGCATAGCTAGATCTACAACACACTCTATTATTGTTTCAGGATGGAATTTAATAGAAGCTCTGCTCTTTCAGTCTCTTGCACCTACTAAAATGTACAAGTTAAGTAAATTGTGTTAGGAATGAAGTCATGCTGTCGTACAATATAATAATGGAAAGCGGCTGATTATGTTTTGTACTATAAAGAGCTGTGTGTCATCATAGCAGGAGATTCAAGACCTTTTTAAAAAATAAAAACACCCAACCCTGTCTGAGGTATTGGCATCTAAACATAGTTTTTCAAGTAAGAAGATATTGGGGCATATTGTTTTAGGGTTAAGTCCACATGAATCCCAATATTCAAAAAATAAAGGAGCTTATCAACCTGATCAGACCCACCTTTTTCCAGAACACCATATTTGAAGACAATCTTGTACCTAAATTTCCTTTAAAAAGAAACAAAAAAAAAAGAAAAAAAAAAAGAAAAAAAAAAGAAAAAAACCACCAAAAAACAAACAAACAAACAAACAAAAACCATGAACACAACACACCAAAAATATCCACTACCAAAGGATGCCCAAGCACACACAGAGGGTTAAAATCAAAGGAAGTTAATGTTGGCATTAGCCAGTAAACATCAAAGGAAGATACGATAGATTCATGCCAATGAATTGGAAGTGACACAAGAGTTTTATGGGCCCTGGCAGTCCTGTTGACCCAGACATTTTCGCAGGCATAGCAAACTGAAGATACTATCTCTCACTGTTATTGAAGTATCATGATTTAGCATGATTCTATTTTTTTCTTTAGGGCAGACTGAGTTCACAGTGAAGCAAGTGCTGTGCTGAGCAAAATAACAGAAGTGAACAGAGAAAAAGAAACAAGCCAAGAAGAGTGAATATATTTCACAACTAATGAATCTTTTGAAATCAGTGCTTTGAACAGTGCTGCTGCTCTCTAGATATTCCCACCTTCGGTCAGTTGGATCTAACTTTGGAAACAAGAATTTGCTGCGATGATAAAAGCTGTGCATATAAAAATAAATCAAAATGAACAAACACAGTTGACAAAAAGAATGAGGTTTTGTTAATCGTGTCAGTTTTGGAGACAAATTTTTAGGAGGAAACGCTCTGGAATGAGCGCCTCCTCCAAAGGGAAAGGGCCTCCCCCTTTCCTCCACCGATGAGACAAATTGGTAACAGCAGGTGAGTGAAAAAAATCGAACTATTAATACAGAACAAAAGAGGAAAAAAAAAAGGAAAAAAGGTGTGTGTGTGGAGGGAGGGGGTGTGCCCGCAAGGAACCGAAAAGGATTGAGTAAAACAGTTAGATGTTAACCCCAGAAACTTATCCTCTACCCACACACCTATACACCCACCCACAGCAAAACAGAAAAACTCAAAATACAATAAATGCCCAGAGAAGGAAAATACACAGGCTAGCAACTGGTCCCCCCAGTCTCTGGGAAGGGGAAGGGGAGTCCACACAGCAGCCTGGAGAAGGGCAGATGGAAAAAAAAAAATCCGTCGATTCTCCGGCGCCGGTCCTCCTCCTCACAGCAGGCGAAACTGGAGAACAGATGGAAAAACCTATTGCTTCTCCAGCGCCGGTCCTTCTCCTCGCAGCAGGCAAAGCTGGTGGATTTCTGTGTCCCTTAGCTCACCGCTCAGGGTTCGGACGAGCCGGGGCCACTCGGCGGGCCCATCGGGGCCACCCCGCAGGCTCCCCGGGCCGGAGTGAAGGGAAGGAAGGTAGCGAGGCCAGCGGCAGGGAAGGGAAAAAAACAAAACCTTTTTCCAAGCTAGTAGGAACAAAAAACCACCAAAGGAGCAGTGCAGCGTCCCTGGTGCACTCACTCCAGAGCACGGCGGAGAGCCGTTGGAGCCCAGAGCCGTTGGACTGACTCGCACCCACGGTCCCACGACTCCGGCCCCGCCCCCCGGGTCCATCTTAAAGATACAGTAGCCTTGGGCATTAAGTGAACGGTTAAGGAATAAAGCAGCCCCGTAACACCATCCCAGGACGTTAATACAAGTGAAAATGCCAATATAAAGCACTATGGAATACCTTTGTTTTGTAGCAGCATCCAAAGATACGTTGAAACATTTCTTCTTGCTAAGACACCACAGAGCAAATCATCACCAATCATTTTGGTGTGGAAGAGTGAAGACAAATAGGAGATCACCAAGTCAACAAAAAGAATATCATCTCAGGGTTTTGATCCAGGAAAGTATTTAAGAAAGCGCACAACTCCATGCACTTGAATAAACCCACTGAAAAGAACAGTGTTATAAACAAGTTATTGAGAGTTGGCTTTCGGTGTATGTTGTATGAATTGTGAGTCACATTATGAGTTACAATATTAAATATTATGATATTTTCCTAGGGAAATATCAAGATAATGGTGTATGTTAAAATGTTTAATGTTGTTAAAATAGTCAGGTTGTAAGGTTGACTTTTGTGGGGGTTGTATGGTTTTGTGTGTTGTCAGTTCTGTGAGTTTGTAGTGGGATGGGCTATTGCCAGCCAGATTCGGAAGGCACAACTATAAAAGGAGTGGGATTCCATCCAATGAGGACCTCGACAACCACAGCAACACAACTGCGCGGGCTCCCAAAAGAGTGACAGGGGGTGGGACTATGCAAAACTGTAAATAAATATGCATCAGGCTGATGCAATCACCGGGGTATAAAAGGCAAGACCGCTATTTTGTAACCGAGCCTCTGGCATGGTGTCACGTTCCCAGCGCTGTTCCTTTTGCTTTGCCAATTTTTTATAGTTCTCAATAAATTTTTAATAACTCATTTCCATATTGGATCTGGGTCGTTTATAACAAACAGCATCTGCTCACTATCTATGAGGAACCAATTTAATTTTGAAATAATAATGCCTCAACATTGTTTATTTTTATTCCTTGAACTGCGGGTTATGAGTCTGGTATTTGATTTTGAATGGAAAAGTACCAGGTGGGCTGCACATGCCTTGGCAGTAACAGCACATGGCAGCACCTCCACAGAGAAAGGCTCTGTTGCTAGGCAACCACTTTAGGAAGTAGAGAAGGGTTCTATCTCAGGGTGATTTTACTGGCAGCCTATCAGGGGGAAGATTTCCTCCACCAAAAGACTCTAAGCTTCCCCCTCTAGAGGCGTGGTAACTCTTGCTACTGGGTGAAGACTCACCAGACTATCCAATAATCTTTCTCGGGCGGGCAGATCATGGGAGGAGCTATGGGGTATAAAAGCAATAATGACGTGTGCCACAAGGGTTTGTTCCTGGGTTTCCTTGACTGCTTGTTTGATGTCCTTGCTGGCCCCTGCTCCCCTGCCTGCCTTGAGGTCCCTGGTGCCCCCTGAACCTGAGAATCTGTTCTCCCTTGCCTGCTTTTGCCAACCCTTCTCACCCCGCCTTCGCTCCTGCTGCACCGTCCCCGTCCACGGTCCTGCTCACCTAGCCCCCTGTCCCTGCTGCTGTCCCACAATCCTGCAGCAGCCTGCCATGATCCCGCTCACTGCTCTACTACCTTCCCTGCCACATCTCTTGCTGGAGCTCCGACTCATCGAGCGTCCCGTCACTCATCAATGCAGGAGACACGCTGCTGGCTGACCATTGTATTCGCACCTCTCCTCTCGAGAGCTGCGCAGACTCCCCTGGCTCGCAGTGCACACAGGCCACCTGCCGACCAAACACCAATGGCACACTGCGAAACCCTGGTGGTAATGCCCCATTCCCCTGTCTCTCTCATACTCTGACTCCTTTCTTTCCTTCGCTGCTGCATTTTCTCTCCTCCTCTGGTAGGGCCACTTATTTTTCTTAATCAGTGAACAGTTCACAGATACAATATTGACCTCATTTGCATCTGATTTCACCCCAGGCATCCGTTTAAAAGAATCCTTCACAGTGCCCAACAACAGAACATGACACTATCTGAGCAATGAAACAGTGAGCTTTGCTGGGCTCAGTAAGACTGAGTGCAGGAGGAGAAGCAGTTAAATCCCCTTTCTCCTCCCCAAGCTTGTAAAAATACAACTGTTTTAATAAATTTCCCCCAAGCTCCTACAGCTAATAAAACAGACATAACATTTAAAAAATTTTTATGAGGATCTTTCTCCTGATTAGAATATTTTAAGTTGCATAGATTATTAAGTTATTGAATGTATTCAGATCAGCAGCATGAGTGGAATGATCCTGCAGAGAATTCAGCATCGATTCAAAATCCAGCTCAAAATTTGTACGTTTCTGTACTGACAAATGGAAGTTGTGGGTGGAAGTTCCTTTATCCAGTCTGTGGGAGCCAGTGAGCGTCCCAATCATGGGAATGAGAGAGTCCACTAAAGGGACAGACCCTGAGAGATCTCTCCAGGTTAAGGTGAGAGAAAAAGCCTCTCTCATGATGCTTTGTTCTACTATGCTGATGTACCCCAGTTCTGTTCCCCCGACTGGCCTCTTGGTTTCCCTGCCCCTCTGCTCCAGAAAGTTCCTCCCTCCCCGTTCTCCCATTGGCCCCTGTCTCTTTGTCCCTCCCTCAGAGTTTCCCTATTGGTTCCCTTACCCCAGTCCCACCTATGTACCGCCCCTCCCTGATGCTCTTCCCGCCCCTTTATAAAAACCTGGGGCCCCCATTGTTCGGGGTCTTTGTCACTAGAACTCCTTCACACGTGGTTGATTAAAACTACTCTGTGAACTCTATACAAAGACCCTTCCCGTCTCTTTGCTGTCTGTTTGTCAAAGAAGCTAGCTGGTGCGTGAGTGTGTGTAAAGTGACCCTGCCAACAGCGGTTTCATTCTGGAGGCACTTTCAGAAGGTCGCAGCATTTTACCACCCAGCAAACCCCAGATCGGCTTGCGACACAGTCTGGTCGTAGATGTTTGTCTATGTGGCAAATACTTATTTGAGGCAGTACTGTACTATTAAATGTTGCTGTGGTTGAGTGTTGAAGTGGAAAATGGTCTTTTAGGATAGCCTAGAAATGGGTATATTGCATTGTTCCTCTCAGTGGATGATAAATACTTCGAGAGGATGTTAATGTTTTATAATGCTTATGTTCCAGGGCCAAAATGGCACACTTAATGAATTGCTGACTTCAAAGTACATCAGAAGTCCAATATTCAGAGTGAGAATCTCTGGATTTCAGTCTTTCTCTTTTTTTCTCTCTGGTGTTGTTTTTTTTTTGTTTGGTTTTTTTTGTTTTTTTTTTTTTTTTAAGGCTACAAGGGACAGCGGTAGAGTTGTGGAATCTATTGGTGGCTTATGAATGGTAGGGATGCATTTTACTCCGTCAGGTTCTGACATGCATTCTTTTTGAAGGTGATTATTAATCTTCTGCTTTCACAAGAAATGACTCAATGTATTAGTTTGAAAACAAA
>VWZT01006329.1:0-15680 GCA_013397055.1 Pachycephala philippinensis
AGGAAGCTACGGAATCTCATCAAAGGATTGAGGAAAAGAAATCACATTTTAAGCGTTTCTCTAAAATAATAATTTCAAAAGTCCAGGTTTCTTTTAGGGAGAAATCAAAGGATCTGAGCAGCCCAAGAGTCCCATCACCTGCAGGAGAGAGGGAAGCCCCAGCCAGGCCCTGGTCAGAGCCGGGCGGGAGCCCTGGGAGCAGCTTCCCGGGGGTGATTTCCCAGGGAAACCACGGCACTGCCGGGATCCCCGGGGGCTCCCGGGGTCACTCACCTGCTTGAGAGCCTTCTTGCTGTGCTTCTGGGAGGAGGAGAGGCCCTTGCCCGGGATGGACGGGGAGGGGCAGCCGGACTGCGGGGAGGCCGTGGGGGCCAGGCGGGACGACACTGCGGGAACAGAGACACAGATGGAAATGGAAATATAAACATAAATATAAACATAAACACAGCTATAAATGTAAATATAAATACAAACACGAGTATTACTATAAATATAAACACAAATATAAGTACAAATATAAATATAAATACAAACATAAGTATAAATATAAACAGACACAGGGTCCCACCTTCCCGCCCTCTCCTCCCCATGTCAGAGCACCTCCGCAGCCTCCAGGAACAGCGCCTCCAGCACCCGTGACTGTTGGCAGGAAGGATCACTCCATTCCCTCCTTCCCGAGGGAGCTGTTCCCCACTGCCAACAGCAGCTCCACGGCCAAACCCAGCGGGGTCAGCTCTGGCCCATCTCTTTCTATTGAACCTGCACGCAGCTGCCTCCAGACCCCACGGCAGCGTGAGGAGAGGCTCCAGCCCAGGCAGTCCCATTGGAATCACACACTGGCTGTGGCTGTGTCCCTCTGGAATGCCCCGAGGCCAGCCCTCACTGGCAGCAGCTCCTGCTGGGGCAAATCCCAGTCCCACAGGAGGCTGGGAACGGGCACAAGGTGCAGAGGGAGAGGAGAGATGGTATTTGCTCCTCTTTAGAAGGAAACATGGGAATGCAGAGGATACCCCAGGAAAGGAAGGTGTATTCCCAGTGGGTGACTCCAGACATGGAAAGAGTCCAGCCCAGGCCAGACAGAGGCCCTGGAGTGAAGCTTCCAGTTCCAGCTGATTTAACCTTTAAAGAGCCTCATTACAAACAACTCATTGGGGATGGGAATTGAACAGCAGCTGCTCCAGTCGCTTGAATGAACCTGTTTGGGGCAGGATGCCCCAAATCCCAGGATCTGGGGACACCTCCCACTGTCCCAGATTGCTCCAAGCCCCAGTGTCCAGCCTGGCCTTGGACACTTCCAGGGATCCAGGGACAGCCACAGCTTCTCTGGGCACCCTGTGCCAGGGCCTCCCCGCCCTCCCAGGGAACAATTCCTTCCCTATATCCCATCCATCCCTGCCCTCTGGCAGTGGAAGCCATTCCCTGTGTCCTGTCCCTCCATCCCTTGTCCCCAGTCCCTCTCCAGCTCTCCTGGAGCCCCTTTGGGCACTGGAAGGGGCTCTGAGCTCTCCCTGGAGCCTTCTCTTAATAAGAAAAAACCCAGAGTCAGCAAATCCCTGAATGTTTCAGGCCATGAATTTGGGAGGTGACAAAATCCCTGTGGGATCAGGGGAACCAAACGAGGAAGGTTTGGCGGTGGGGTGGCTCTGCCATGGGGATAATCAGGAGTCCCACACAAGGCAATTAATTACCACCCCCTGGGCAATCAGCTCTCAGCACACCCGAATGAGGCAGAGAAGGAGCCAAGAGACAAGACCCAGCCCTGCATCAACTGCAGCCTGCAGGATCTGCTCTGGGTCCCTGGAGAAGGGAACCTCCCCAGAATAAGGCACATCCCAATAAAACACACGGAACCAGTAATGAGGAACTGCAAAGGCCAGAGCTCTCCTGTGTGCTGTGGGTCAGCTGGGAACAGCAGGATTTTGGGGCACAGAGGAGGCAGTTCCAGCCCCTGGAATGCCATCAGACACTGCACCAGCTGAGAGCTCTGCGTCAGAAACAGGTCATTCATGGCCCCTGCCCACGGTGGAAGGTGCCAGAGAGCACAGAGAGCAGAATCACCACTTCAAGGCCAAAATCCCCAAACCCTGATGGTGCACCCAGAGCTGGCAAGCCAAGGCTGCGTCCCTGGAATGTTCCCAACCCCGATCTGTCTCCTGGTCTGGGTGGAAGGGCACATCAGTAAAATGCTGGAATAGTTCAGAGCCTGACCAGCACCTGGAGAGGCAAAGCAGGTCCCAAACTCCCTGGGATTCTCTGAACATTGGATAAAGAGAATGGGAAGCAAAGAAAATCTGTTGTTAAAAGAGTTCCCTCAAAGTTCCCGAGAATTTCAACAAAAGGATTCTAAAAACTGTTTGGCTATTGTTTAAAAACAAAGAATTTGCAGAAGTGATGCTGGCACACAGAGGAGCAGAGACCTCAGAGCCCCTTTCAGGGCCCAGAGGGGCTCCAGGACAGATGTACAAACCCAAAACCACTGGTCACACAGTTCTCTTCATCACAGAAATAAAGAATCTGGGCAGGAGGGGAAGCAGCAGCATCGATTTAATGGGAATTCACTGAAGAAGATGAGTGGGCAATTCTTTCAGGGAAACTGCAGGAAACTGCTGCAAACAGCAAATCCAGGATGGATCCAGGGATCCTGACAGGAGGGGGCAGCTGGGGGGGTCAGATCTGCTCCCAGGGAACAGGAACAGGAGTGGGAACGGCCGCAGGCTGGGCCAGGGCAGGCTCAGGTTGGATACTGGGGAAAATAAGAATCCCTGGGGTGAGTCCCCAGGCAGTGGGGGAGGAAGAGCAGAGCTGTGCCCACCCTGGGTCCGGGGATCCCAGCACAGCCCGGGGTCAGCACCCAGCTCAGCCTGACCCGAACTGCTCACACTCTGCTCTAACACCTCCTGCACATTCCGGCCCCAGCCCAAAGCCTGGCTGGCTGCTCATCTCCTGCGTGTTTCCTGCGGGCTGAGAGAGGGATCCTGGATCAGCCCCTACTGTAAATCATCGGAACCTCAGAGTCCTGGGATGGTCTGGGTGGGAAGGGACCCCAAAGCCCATCCAGTGCCACCCCTGCCATGGCAGGGACACTTCCACCATCCCAGGGTGCTCCAAGCCCCATCCAGCCTGGCCTGGGACACTGCCAGGGATCCAGAGGCAGCCCATCCTGAGCTCTGGGGGCTGTGTCCATGTCCATGTCCATGGGTTCATCTGCTGCACTTTACTAATTTGGACTCAAAGTAAAGTCAAGCTGAGCTAAAAATATTAAAATTCCCCCCAACTGTGCAGTCATGAGCTTAAAATATCCCAATTTTAAACAGCTAATGGGATCCAGATGTGTGACATGAAAAACTTGGAGGGAAGTCATTAAAACACACTTTGAGGGGCATGGAAATGTCTCTGGTTAATCACAGAACCCTGGAATGGTTCGGGATGGAAGGGACCTTAAAGCCCATCCAGTGCCATGGGCAGGGACACCTCACACTGTCACAGGCTGCTCCAAGCAAGGGCTGGAGGGACAGGACACAGGGAATGGCTTCCCACTGCCAGAGGGCAGGGCTGGATGGGATATTGGGAAGGAATTGTTCCCTGGGAGGGTGGGGAGGCCCTGGCACAGGGTGCCCAGAGCAGCTGTGGCTGCCCCTGGATCCCTGGCAGTGCCCAAGGCCGGGCTGGATGGGGCTTGGAGCAATCTGGGACAGTGGGAGGTGTCGGGGTTGGAACTAAATGATTTTTAAGGTCCCTTCCCACCCAAACCAGTCTGGGATTCGCTGGTTCTGTGAATTTAAGGACCAGTAAGGCACCGTGGAAGCAGAACGGAGTGGGATCCACTGGGAAGCAGCACAAAGCCAGCACGAGGATTTTTGGGAGGCTGCCCCTGGCCACGGTTCAGCCGCTGGGCTCAACAACAGCAACACCAAATTAACACCGAGAGAGGAGAGAGAAACCCCTGTGCTGCCACAGAGCTACACCTGTGCCTTTGCCAGCCTCGGGCACCACATTCCTGGGAATACTCAGGTGTGAGAAACACAGCAGGAATCACAGCACACACCCAAAGGATGGTGGGCAGCTTTTCCAGCAGAACCCAGAGCCTTCCCTCGTGGTGCCAGGGGGGAGATGTCCCTCAGTGAAGGGAGCCTGGGCTGCAGTGACTGGAGTGACAGGATACTGAGGAGAATTGTTCTGATTGCTCTGGAGAAGCAGCACCTGGAATCACAACACCCTGGAGCTGCCTCGGGAAGGCCCTGGGGCAGCAGTGGCTGTGAAACCCCCACACGTGACAGCACGGATCCTTCTGCTTCTTAAACCTCTTCTCTTTCTGAGCCCCTGTGGCTGTCTGTGACACCCCATGTGTGGGGTCACATCTGTCCCTGAGCCACAGCCAGCCCTGGGCACAGCGAGTTCCTCAGAGCAGCTCAGGGAGTCCCAGAGTGGTTTGGGTGGCAAGGGACCTTAAAGCTCATCCAGTGCCACCCCTGCCATGGCAGGGACACCTTCCACTGTCCCAGGGCTCCACACCCCGTCCAGCCTGGCCTTGGGCACTGCCAGGGATTAGCTCAGACTAAGCTCAGTCTCTCCTCTGCTGTTTCAGGACCAGTTTCGAGCCCCCGCTGTCACAGCCCACCCAGCGAAGCTGCTCCTGCTCTTCCTCCCGCAGCTCTTTGGGACTGACTGTTCCTGATGCGCTCCAGATGGGAACGCCCCCTCAGGAGCAGCGAGGTGAGTGGAATTCACTGCCAGCAGCACTTCCAGCTCACACCCAGGCTGATTTCCATTCATTTGCAAAGGTGCATTAAGAACACCGGGAACCCCTGACCCCGGAGCCGGACACCACGCACATCCTGTGCCCTCCTGGGGCACTGAATGTTCGCAGTCCTGGCACGGCCCAGCCCCGGCTCTGATCCTGGGGTCACAGCTCGGGGCTGGAAACACGGCAAGAGCTGAATGTTCGCAGTCCTGGTGCCACCACAGCCTCCAAACCCGACCCCTGCTCCGGCCACACAGCCCTGGGAACCTTGGGATGCTTTATCCAGAGAGAAACCACAGAGTCAGATCTCAGTCCTGGGGCTGGGGCAGTGTCCAGCAGTCAGATCTCAGTCCTGGGAGATGACCAGTGCTGAGGGCACAGGGAATGTGCCTGGGTTGTCAGTAAGGGCAGAGATATCTGGAGCATTAATTCCTGTTCTTCGCTTCAGAAGATTTCATTTCCCGCAAATGATGAAAACACAGCCAAATCTGACTGGAAGGAAAACCCTTCCCAACTGAAAACTGCAGCTCCTTGGGACAGCTCCTCAGACCACCAGCAATCACAGGGAATGACGGCACCCACCGGGAACACGGAATGGGAGGAGAACCAAAGGAAGCAGTTAAAGTAAAAAATGGGTTATGTACTGCTAAGAGTCCTTCAGAGGGGAAGGTGTCTGGGCTGGGAGAGTCACTGCAGCTCAGGACTCTGCTGCTGCAGGGGCAAAGCTGCTCTGAGCAGCCAAGTGCAGCAGAAATCGCAGAATCCCTGAGGCTGGAAAAGCCCTCCCAGATCATCGAGTCCAAGCTGTCCCCAGTCCCCACCTTGTCCCCAGCCCAGAGCACTGAGTGCCACCTCCAGCCCTTCCTTGGACCCCTCCAGGGATGGGGACTCCAAACCTCCCTGGGCAGCCCCTGCCAAGGCCTGACCTCCCTTTCCAGGAAGAAATTCCTGCTGATGTCCAACCTGACCCTGCCCTGGCCCACCCTGAGGCCGGTCCTCTTGTCCTGTCCCTGTTCCCTGGGAGCAGAGCCTGACCCCACCTGGATGTTTTGGGTCACTCGGGGCAAATCCTGCAACCCCCACTGATGGTTCTGAGGACTCCTCATGTCCCCACAATCAGCACTCTGTATTTCTGTGTATATTTATATAATGCAGTTTATATATCAAACTTCTACTTTACATAACGGTCGGACAGGAAATTCAATCAAATTCACAGCATTTCACAGTCCCATCAGAGACACACGATTTGCATGGAGCTGGTGCCACCACGGGCGTGTGATGTGCTGGTGGCAGCTCAGTGTGACACAAACACTGCTGGCTGCCCAAACACCCCTGCTCCAAAGGAACAGAGCTGGCACAGGTGGCAGGTTCTGCCCCAAACCCCAGGCAGTGCCACTGCTCAGCACAAGGCACAGGGAACCGGCCCAGAGGCCACTGGCCCCTGGGCTGTGCCAGCTCTGGGGTGGCAGCAGGGCCAGGGCAGTGCCCGTCCCCTGTGCTGGCACTGCTGGGGCACCTCCAGTGCTGGGGGCAGCTCTGGGCCCCTCCTGACAGGAGAGACCTGGAGGGGCTGGAGCGTGTCCAGGGCAGGGAACGCAGCTGGGAAGGGGCTGGAGCAGCAGGAGCAGCTGAGGGAGCTGGGAAAGGGGCTCAGCCTGGAGCAAAGGAGGCTCAGGGGGGACCTTGTGGCTCTGCACAACTCCCTGACAGGAGGGGGCAGCCGGGGGGGTCGGGCTCTGCTCCCAGGGAACAGGGACAGGACAAGGGGAAACGGCCTCAGGCTGGGCCAGGGCAGGGTCAGGTTGGACATCAGCAGGAATTTCTGCCTGGAAAGGGTGGGCAGGCCTTGGCAGGGGCTGCCCAGGGAGGTTTGGAGTCCCCATCCCTGGAGGTGTCCCTCAGTGCCCTGGGCTGGGGACAAGGTGGGGATCAGTCACAGGCTGGACTCGATGGGCTGAAGAGAAGCTCCATTAATGCAAAAAAAGGGGAAAGGACATTTCTGTGCATGCGGATCCCTGGTGAATTGCACAACCTCAGGAAGCAGCTTCCCCCCAATCACGCGCAGGGACAGGAGCTGCTGCCTTTAGAATAGCTGATATTTCTCCCCAGTCTGCAGCAGGAAGAAACAAAGGGACAGAACCCAAACAGAACCCCTTTTCCTTCTCTCGTCCCTGGCAGCTGCTCTGGGCGGGTGGCAGAGCTGGGCAGGGCCCGGCCCTCAGAGGACACGGAGCTGCCCCAGCAAAGGAGGTGCCACCCTCCAGCTGTGACCTGGCACCTCCCTGGTTCCCAGGGTCTCCTCTGTGCCAAGGGATACTGCAGAACTGCCCAGTTCAGAGCGGTGTTTTATCCCGAATTCCCCAATTCCCGAGCCCTGGCACTGGCAGGGAGCACAGTGCAGCCTGTAACTCCTGCAGGTGCTTCCCTTCACTGCCCCCTCACCAACAGCTCTCGGTCACCACCTGTTTCAACCTTGCCCAAATCTCCCAATCTGTTTTCAGAGCCTGACTTTTTATAGACACCAAATACAGAGACTTTTCCCTCTGAACACTGAGCTGGTCAAACAGAATTCTGGGAGCCAGGAGGGACTCCTCAGCTGTACAAAGATCCAAGACAAGGTGATCGCTGGCTAATGGAGAAGGATTATCCATAATCTGGCCTGGTTTCTTTCCCCATTTTCCCTTAAAGTCGGCTTTACAATCTCATTTTTTATCTCTTTTTTTTTTTTGCCCCCCCACTTTTTTTCCTTTTTAACACAGAAACTTGGGTTGGATTTGCTGGAGGAGCCCCATGACTGTTCCATGATCCCCACAGGCTCCTGCCCCTTGTGCTCCACAACCCTGGTGAGACGGTGCCAAAAGCACCTGAACGAGGCTTTTTTACACTTAAACTTTCAGGGTGGTTTAAAACACCACAGAACCCCAGGAGTCCCACCAGCATCCCTGGGGAATCATGGAATTGTTTGGGTTGGAAAAGCCCTTGGAGAGCAGGGAGTCCAAGGCCACCAGTGACTCCTGTCCCCAAGTGCCACATCCACAGGGCTTTAAACCCCTGCAGGGATGGGCACTCCATCCCTGCCCTGGGCAGCTGTGCCAGGGCTGGACAGCCCTTTCCAGGAAGGGATTGTTCCCAATATCCAACCTGAACCTCCCCGTGGTGAACTGAGGCCGCTTCCACAAGCCCTGCATCCCAAAAAAGCTGTTTTTATCACCAAACTGCGGGGATGAGGCCCAGCAGCTGCTTCACTTGCAGGCCCAAGACCCGGGGTCTGTCTCACCCCGACGGGCACCGAGAGGCCCCGAAAGGTTCTGCCAGGGGAACTCTGCCAGAATTCCCTGCTGGGAGCTCCTCCCTTCCCTTACCTCCACGGGGCAGTGCCCGGAGCTGCTCCATGAACATTCCCGCTGCTGCCGGCCCCTCCCGGGGCCCATGAGGCTCTGCAGAGGCACCGAGGGCTCCGTGCTCCCTCCCAAAATCAAAGTGTTGCTCTGTGCTCTGAGCACTTTGTTTTTGCACATATAAGGAAGCGGCAGCCGATGTTATCCGGCCACACTTCCTGTTCCACTGGGGATGAGCACAGCGGGGCCAGCTCGGTGCAGTCCCTGTCCCCGAGGGCTCCTGCTGCCCCCTCTGCACTTCACCTCCCTCCCCTTCTCCCACAATCAGATTCTGCTCCCCATTCCCTGTGGAACAACCAGCTGTGCCCCATCCGAGCGCTGCCTCCCACCAAAACCCTCGGGATTGGTCAGATCCCATCCTTGGGGATGCTGCCCACCCCACCCTCACACAGGCCAAGGGTGCCACGGGACAGCTCCGGCCGGGTTTGGGATATTCTCCAGTCCAGCTGTGAGATTTAGGGTTTTTTTCATGAGGAAGGAGGTTTTTGTGTGTTCCATGTCATGGGAAGCAGCCCTGGAGGAGTGCTGCATTCCAGGCTGATGCTCCACAGCTCCAGAGGAATCTTCCTCCCTGGAATGTGATGCCTCGCTGGTTAAAAAGGGCAAACAAATGCACCAAGTGAAAATAAAACCAGCAGGAAAAGGCTTGGAGGAACCTCGAGGATTTCTGTCAGCACCAGCCCTGCCTCTGCTGGTCCCCCAAAGTCAGGATGGAAGTTGGGATGGTCACTGCCCGGGGCTCCCGGGGCTGCAGATTCCCTCACTTCCACTTCCACTCATCCCTGACTGCAGGACAGGGAGATGAAGCATAGCTGGGATGGAGCTGACCCCACTTTCTGCTTCAATTCTGCTCTTCATGGCAACTTTTTGGGTATTAAATATTGCCTTTTGTATGTAGCAAGCTCGTGAAGCTGCAGTGTTTGCTGGAGGAAATGGAAAGAACCCTGCCAGATGCACAACGGGAATGAAATACTGAAAATTAAACAAAATCTTCCCTGCAGACTTTACAGAATCCCAGAGTGGTTCGGGTTGGAAGGGACCTTAAAGCCCATCCAGTGCCACCCCTGCCATGGCAGGGACACCTTCCACTGTCCCAGGGTGCTCCCAGCCCCAATGTCCAGCCTGGCCTTGGGCACTGCCAGCACAACTCTTCTGTATCCACCCCAGGACTGCAGCTCCCCAGCACAGCTGGTCCAGTACAGAGCACTGGGGGCTCCACTCGGTGAAAATTACCCCAAAATATCACTGAGTGCCTGAAGAAGGTGATTCACAGAGATCTGAATTTAAAAATGCTTCAGGCAGAGATTGTTTGAACTTCACAGAATCCCAGAATCCTTGAAGCTGGAAAATCCCTCCTAGACCCTCGAGGCCAACCTGTGACTGATCCCCACCTTGTCCCCAGCCCAGAGCACTGAGGGACACCTCCAGCCCTTCCTGGGACACCCCCAGGGATGGGGACTCCAAACCTCCCTGGGCAGCCCCTGCCAAGGCCTGACCACCCTTTCCAGGCAGAAATTCCTGCTGATGCCCAACCTGACCCTGCCCTGGCACAGCCTGAGGCCGTTTCCCCTTGTCCTGTCCCTGTTCCCTGGGAGCAGAGCCCGACCCCCCCGGCTGCCCCCTCCTGTCAGGGAGTTGTGCAGAGCCACAAGGTCCCCCCTGAGCCTCCTTTGCTCCAGGCTCAGCCCCTTTCCCAGCTCCCTCAGCCGCTCCTGCTGCTCCAGCCCCTTCCCAGCTGCGTTCCCTGCCCTGGACACGCTCCAGCCCCTCCAGGTCTCTCCTGTCAGGAGGGGCCCAGAGCTGGACACAGATGACCACTCCCAGCCTCTGCTTGAACATCTGGGCTGCTCCAAACCCACCCCTCTGGGGGATGGGAGAGTTCAGTGCTGGGAGGGTAAATCCACATGGAATTTTGTCCCGTGGCTCTGGCTGGCTCAGGAAGGTCCATCACAGCCCCCGGCTCTCAGGGAGCTGCGAGAGGTGACCCACAGAGACAACAAACTCCCAGGGGAGGGAAGGGATGTGCAGCTCCAGAAATTCCTGGCCCAGAGCAGCCATTCCTGCTTTAGGGAACAAGCACACATGGTTCTTCATGGAATTCTGAGAGCGATCTGAAGGAGAAATCCATGACCAGCTGGGAATTCCCTGGAGTGAGTGAATCAACACTTCAGAGCTGCTCACAAAACACCACAGACACATTCAGGACCAACACTGACCACAGCTGCTCTTCTAATTTCCCCATCGTTTCTAATTTATTCATCACTGGATGCTCACGACCTTCAGGGCATTAACACCCACAAAACAGGACTTTATGCTAACAGCCAAAATGCCATCCTAGGAAAAACCATCAGCACCAGACCTCAGAGAGGAGCAACTCCCCTTTTTTGTGTTTATACTTTCACATTGTCCTGTTTTGGGTACTTTTGGCAGCTGTTTTAGGGAAAGATTTCCACTCCTTCTCACCTGGGTTCCCCCTGCCTTTCCAGCCCTTTGGTAATGGGATATATAAAACTCTTATCTCAAATCTCTACATCTATTTCTACATAAAGATCTCTCTAAAATATACGTAAATTCCCTCACAGGCACTAATTACAATATTGTAACATTGGAGATGTAGGAAAAGCAGCCAGAACCCCCTTACTGACCCAATATTTTGAGAGGATTTGTTAGAAATGAAAATATTTCAGCCAGACTGTCTGCAGCTTTCCTGTCAAAGGCAGGATTTGGAGCCAAGTTTAATTTCTAAGGGTTTTTTAACGTTTTGTACTTTCCTGGTGCTTTCAGTGCTTACAGCTCCCTGTGACACAGTTTGGTGTTGCCTGTGGCTCCAGGGCAGGGCCTGGCCCAGGGACCCCCCTGGGCAGGGTTTGGCAGCTCCGTGCAGGGCTGGGACAGCTCTGGGACCCCTCTGCCTCACCCCGGGGTCCCAGGGCACTGGAAATACCTTTTCAATAATGGCCTGCCTCGGCCAAGGAATTCTGTGCATGAGTGAGGGCAGAAGGAAAGAGGCAAAGAGAGGATTGAAGGGTGAACATTAACTGGACTCAATATCCAAAAACTGCCCTGCTTATGAGGGAGAGGAGCCTAAAGCAGGCCAGAACTGAGCACAAAGCTCAGGCCCGAGCCCTCCAGGACCCAGCAGTTCCCCTGCAGGGATGCAGGTGATGCCTTACGTTTTAACTTTTATATTTTTCCAATCCCGCATTCCCAGTGTGTGACTCTGCAGTGTCCTGCAGCCTGGGAGCTGCTGCTCTCTCATGCTGAGACAGACAGAACAAAGCCTCTCCAGGCTGCTCTCCAAGGACACCCAGCCCGGCCTAGGCCCAAAATGTGTAACCCAGCATCTTGAGAAGGGGGCAAGCTGAGGGGAAATTCCATCATTAGCTAAAGTTTAATTGATGAAATTGGGTTGAGATGCAAATGGAGCAAAGCTATAAAAGTGTGAAGAACTCGTGACTCGGGGTCCATCTTGGGTGCAGCCTNGTCAGGGGGATGCTGGCAGGAGCAGCCTGGCAGGGGAAGGCTGGCAGCTCCTGGCTGTGCTGGCCCAGGCTGTGGCAGAGCCTTGGACACCCCTGTCCCAGGGACCTGTCCCCTCCCTGCCCGCCTGGAGCAGCACCAGCAGGAACAGCCCAGCCCAGCTGGGATTGCTCTGAGGGGAGAGAGGTGATGGACAAACCCCTCCGAGTCCTCCCCACACAGGGACCAGGTGACATCAATCCCTGCTCCCAGAACAGGAACTCACCTTTCCTTTTCCACCTGCTCTTCCTCCCGTCCTTGTTGGCGCAGCCGTCGCTGCTGGAGCTGCTGTGCTCCGAGCTCTGCGAGTCGGACTGGGCGTCGCTGCTCTCCTCGGAGCCCTCCGACAGCTCCTTCAGCCCGTCGGGGATGTCCTTCTGCCAGGGGACACAGCAGAGTCACCCCGGGGGCAGGGAGGGCCCCAGCAACACCCCCCCAACCACGTGGGCTTTGTTCACCAAGCACCAACTGCGGCCCCTTTGATGCCCCACAGCTGCTTCACCGCCGGCCCCAAACCCTGCTGTGAGTCCCTATAAACACCTAACGCAGGTGACATGTCCTGAACCCTGTCCCCACTGTCACCTCCCAGGTGACTCCTCACCTGCCCTTCCCCGAACTGCCCGTCCCTGGTCACCAACTCCAGTACAAGGGATGGAGGGACAGGACACAGGGAATGGCTTCCCACTGCCAGAGGGCAGGGATGGATGGGATATTGGGAAGGAATTGCTCCCTGGGAGGGTGGGAGGCCCTGGCACAGGGTGCCCAGAGCAGCTGTGGCTGCCCCTGGATCCCTGGCAGTGCCCAAGGCCAGGCTGGATGGGGCTTGGAGCAGCCTGGGACAGTGGAAGGTGTCTCTGCCATGGCAGGGGTGGCACTGGATGGGCTCCAGAGACAAATCCCCACCAAATCAGGAATGGTGGGAGCCAGCTCCATTCCAGTATTTACAATACAGGTTATTTTTAACTATGCCAATCACAATTCCCCATTTCTCCCCACAAACGCTCTCTCAGACTGAGGATAAGGTGATTTTTCATCCCTAGATACAAGCTGAGCGCAGTGAAGAGGAAGTTACCCTTTTGGGGCTGGAGTTTCATTAACATTTTAATTACTCTCTCATTTCTGGGACAGTAATTAACACCAGCAAACCGCCCTGTGGGTAAAAAGGAGCATCTGCAGCTGCACCTTCACAGCTGGGGGCTCCTGAGAAGGGAGGGATTGTTTCTGCTGCCAGTGAGGAGTGGCCCCCTTTTGGGATTGTCCTGGGTCATCTGGACACTAGGAGGAATTTCTGCCTGGAAAGGGTGGTCAGGCCTTGGCAGGGGCTGCCCAGGGAGGTTTGGAGTGCCCATCCCTGGAGGTGTCCAAGGAAGAGCTGGAGGTGGCACTCAGTGCTCTGGGGACGAGGTGGGGATGGGGCACAGCTGGGACTCGATGATCCCAGAGGGCTTTTCCCTCCTCAGTGACTCTGGGACCCTGATCCACGCCGTTTTTCCGCAGCCAGCGGCGCCCTGAGCGCCGAGGGCAGCCCCTGGCACTCACCTTGAGGGTGTAGACGCCCATGCGGCCCGGGACCTTGTAGAAGATGCCCTCCTCGCCGCGGGAGTTGGTGTGTAACATGGCATTCAGGCAGGCCAGCGGCGACGTCCCGCTGCGGAGAGACCGTCAGTGCCCCGGCCTGGGGGAGCCCACAGCCCTCAGGCAGCCCTATAGCCAGCCCCATAACCAGCCCCACAGCCAGCCCCATAGCCAGCCCCACAGCCAGACCCACGCATGCACAGGCACAGATCCCACACAGATCTCCCAAGGGGAATACAAGCTCAAGCTGCCACAATAAGCAACAGGGAAACCAGCCCATGGATGCTCCAATCCCAGGAAAAAGCCAACAAAACCCCCCACGTTCGGGCTCTCCAAGACTTTTTTTGCCAAACATCAGCCCCAGAGTTTCCAAGCTCTGGGTGAGCCTCGGAGCAGGTTTGGGGTGAGCTGAGGATGGGCTCCAGAGAGATTCAAAGTTGTGCTGAGGTTTTTTCCCAAAAAGGAACCCGTGTTGTATGGGAATGAGGGTTGTGGGGTGAGAAACGGAAACCAATCATGCCATTCCCCCTGGGAAGAGGGGAGCTCTCCAACCCCAGCCAGGAGAGTGCAGACAGATCCATCTTTTCACCAGTGTTGGAGGGGTTTTTGTTTGGTTTTTTAACCCATCCTGCAGCAGACAGGAGCAGACCCAGGCAGGCCCAGCACTGAGGGACAGGAGGGTCACAGCCTCTGCCACCCACAGGGACCCAGCACAGCCCTGCACAGCAACTGTGGGGGAATTCCTCCCCTCCCAAAGCCCAGGGGGGCAGGAGGCCATGGCCCCTGGGCTGTGCCAGCTCTGGGGTGGCAGCAGGGCCAGGGCAGTGCCCGTCCCCTGTGCTGGCACTGCTGGGGCACCTCCAGTGCTGGGGGCAGCTCTGGGCCCCTCCTGACAGGAGAGACCTGGAGGGGCTGGAGCGTGTCCAGGGCAGGGAACGGAGCTGGGAAGGGGCTGGAGCAGCAGGAGCGGCTGAGGGAGCTGGGAAAGGGGCTCAGCCTGGAGAAAAGGAGGCTCAGGGGGGACCTCAGAGCCCCTTGCAGGGCCTAAAGGGGCTCCAGGAGAGCTGCAGAGGGACTGGGGACAAGGGCTGGAGGGACAGGACACAGGGAATGGCTTCCCACTGCCAGAGGGCAGGGGTGGATGGGATATTGGGAAGGAATTCCTCCCTGTGAGGGTGGGGAGGCCCTGGCACAGGGTGCCCAGAGCAGCTGTGGCTGCCCCTGGATCCCTGGCAGTGCCCAAGGCCAGGCTGGACGGGGCTTGGAGCAATCTGGGACCGTGGGAGGTGTCCCTGCCCATGGCAGGGGGGGGACTGGATGAGCTTTAAGGTCCCTTCCCACCCAAACCATCAGGGATTTGATGCCTTCTCCCAGTCCCTCCCAGCCCCTGAACAGCAGGGATCACACAGAACCCCTCCCGTGCCCGGGAAGCCCCAGGGTGGGGAGGAGAGCTCTGCCAGGGACCCGAGCTGTGCCTCCCCCAGCACATCCTGGATAAAACCTGCACCAGGGCAGGGTATCAGAGTTAATCCAAGCCACACTTTGGAAGCTCCCCCAGGAACGAATCCTTGGCAGGACCATCTTCACTAAAGCTTTCCTCCTCTGGCATCTCCCCTGCTCCCACAGAACTGATTCCCTGTTTAACAGCTTCTCCCTATTTTTTATTTACTCTTTTCCCAGGTTTGCCCATCTCCTGGCACGTGCCTGTCTCTGGAGGCTCTTCTGAAAGCTGCCCCAAAGCTGGCACCGCTCCAGCCTGCCAGAGCTCAGCAGAAAATGAAATAAAATCAGTCAACAAATCCCACCTAACCCCGAAATGCACCGGGTCTGATCTGGGGACAATTCCCATTGCCATATCCCATCCCTCCTGCCTCTGCTGAGCTCTCAGTTCCATGAGGAACCATCCCGTTTCCACGACTGTCCCTCACTTTAGGCCCTGCCCCGGGTGCAGGGTGGCAGCTCCCAGTGTGCCCAGTCTGCCCAGTGCCCCATGGGGGACAGGAGAGGGGCAGCTGCTGCAGGGCCACGAGAGCTGTGCCACCAGCAGCTCCCAGCTGAGCTGGCCTGCATCTCCACGGACACAGGAACCCCAGACTGAAACCCCACCAAACCATTCCCAAAATGAAGTGGAACCAAGCCCAGATGCTCCCCCAGAACCCGGATGAAGCCCAAGCCATTGGGGCCGTGCTGGACCTGCCTGATCCTGAGGGAAAGAGCTCGGGGTGTTTCCTTGGATCCCAGCTGGGGCTGCCCCCAGCCCTGGCAGGAGGCTGGGATTAGGTTTATCCCTGGAGGTGAAACGTGTTCCCTGGGATGGGAGGATTTCAGCCCTTGCCCCTGTGCTCAGCATCTCTCAACATTCCCTGATCCCCTTCTCCTGCTCCCTGTGCTCAGCATTCCCTGATCCCCTTCTCCCTGTGCTCAGCACCCCCCCCCATTCCCTGATC
>VWZT01006329.1:19615-31604 GCA_013397055.1 Pachycephala philippinensis
TTCCCCTCGGGATGTATTTGGCCTTTGCAGCCCTCTCCCAGCTCATCCCACGGGGATTTCTCTCTCCCAGGGTGACTCTGTGCTACAGCTCCAGTTTTCCCTACCACAGGATCCCTCGGGAGCGATTCCCCCAGCGGGCTCCGGGGATCCTGCAGGCACCGGGAGCTGCCAGCAGGGAAAGGTCTCCGGGAATGCCCCGGTTTGTCCCCAGGGAAGGTTCCTCAGTGCCAAGGGAAGCTCCATGCAGAGCGATCCCCCGGGAATCATTTCCCACCTCACTGCCCGGATGAAGCTGCCACAGGCACGGCTCTGCTCAGGGGAGGATTTCCCACTTTTTCCCCTGGAGCATCCTCGTTCCCCTTCCTCAGCTCTGTGCTGAGTGGAGCAGCCAGCCCTGCTCAGGACCCCCCATTCCAGGGCTGGGAATGCCAGGGGAGCCGGTGCCACAGCGGGGCTCAGGTTCAGGGGAGCAGCTCCTTCCCCAGGTTACGTTTTCCCAACATGCAGCAGCCGTGGCCCCAGAGGAGAAGCACAAACCCCACATGCACACCCAGCAGGCAGCAGGGACAGGGACACAGCCAAGCCCCGGGGTCCCAGCTGGGAGCACGGGAAGCACAGGGAGGGCAGCGNTGTCCCCAGGGAAGGTTCCTCAGTGCCAAGGGAAGCTCCATGCAGAGCGATCCCCCGGGAATCATTTCCCACCTCACTGCCCGGATGAAGCTGCCACAGGCACGGCTCCGCTCAGGGGAGGATTTCCCACTTTTTCCCCTGGAGCATCCTCGTTCCCCCTCCTCAGCTCTGTGCTGAGTGGAGCAGCCAGCCCTGCTCAGGACCCCCCATTCCAGGGCTGGGAATGCCAGGGGAGCCGGTGCCACAGCGGGGCTCAGGTTCAGGGGAGCAGCTCCTTCCCCAGGTTACGTTTTCCCAACATGCAGCAGCCGTGGCCCCAGAGGAGAAGCACAAACCCCACATGCACACCCAGCAGGCAGCAGGGACAGGGACACAGCCAAGCCCCGGGGTCCCAGCTGGGAGCACGGGAAGCACAGGGAGGGCAGCGCTACACCGGGGTTACACCGGGGTTACACCGGGGATACTCCAGGAGCAGGGGAGGCTGGGGCAGGAGGAGCTGCAGGGAACCGGGAATTGCGGGGGGCGTTAGGACAGGAGCTGGGAACAAGCAGCGCTGGGTCTGGTCTTACCTTCTGCAGGTGGAGTGCAGCCCAAAAAAAGGAGAGAAACACCCCTTTAACAACTTCAGCAAAACAATGGACTGTCAGCAATCCGCACAAACCCTCCCCCCTTCCACCACAACCACATCCCAAAGCTCTGGGGCAGCCTGTGGGAACCCTGAGCCCAGGGGAGGAGGGATAAACCTGCACAAACCCTCCCCCTTTCCACCACAACCACATCCCAAAGCTCTGGGGCAGCCTGTGGGAACCCTGAGCCCAGGGGAGGAGGGATAAACCTGCCCCGTGCTTCCAGCCCAGCTCCAGCGTGGAAACCTTCACTGCCACCTTTGCCTGGGAATGAACCTCGTGGAAGCCAGGGGAGCCCTTGGGAAATCCCAAACGTGGGAACACCATGGAATAGGAACTCACTCACTCCTTATCCCCCCCAGCACCACTCCCAGCCCACAATTCCAGGGAATACTGCAGCCCTGCACCCCAAACTTCCCGGGGTTTAATGGAGCAGGAGCTCCCTTACCCCAGAGGGGTGATCCATGGGCCCCAAGAACACAAATCAGTGCACATCTGGAATATTCCCCACAGCCCTGGGGCGCCTGCAGGGTCTCACCCTGCACCACAGCAGCACCCCGAGCGGGGGTCTCTGCTTGCACCCCAGCATTTCGGGGGTGCCTGGAGCTGCCGGGTGCCCCCAAGGCAGGAATGGGTGCAGGACCCAGGGAGTGCAGCTGGACATGGAGCTCAGGAGCCACGCTGGGAGCACTGGAGGGCCCAGGAGAAACCTGGGGATGGGGATGGGTCTGGAGGACAGCACAAAGCTCTCAGAGCACACTGAATTGGACTAATTAATAGCTTTAATCAAAGGTCTGTCACCACAACTGAGCTGCGGGAACATCAGGGACTGGGATATGACTGGGATGTGGAACAAAATCCCTTTCCAGCCCTTCCATCTTGGGTGTCAGGTGCAGGCAGCAGCCCCAGGATCACAGCACTGGTGTCCACAGGTCCTGCCCAGGGCCCTTCTCATCCCCAGGGAACGTGAACAGCAGTTCCTGATCTCAGAGCAGGGATCAGTGAAGCTCCTTCCCCTGAGGCTTTTGGGGCTCGGAGTTAAAATTTCAGTGGTTTTGGGATCCTCTCTGTGTTTCTGCTTGTGCTGAGAAGAAACCCCAGATCGAGGTATTTTTTGAGGCCTCAGCTCTGTTGTTTTCCAGGAGGGAGAGTCGAGCTCTCAGGTTCCCATCAGCCCAGGGTTCCACCTCTCACTCCTCCTTGCAGCACTGAACATCCTCCTGCACAGCAGGAAAACTCTGCAATTTTATCTTTTTAAACAGCAAAAACTGCTACAGCCAGGCTGGGCTGGGCTGGGAGAAGGGGAATATTCTGTTAGTCATGGATTTCAGACCTGTGTGAGAGGGATGTGCACAGAGTTACCCGGTGAGAGTTTCCCCTACACACAACAATTGTATTTACCCCTCCCTGCCAGGGGTAACAACCCAACCTTTCTGCAGCAATGCTCTTGTTGAACTATTAATTTTCAAACCAACATCTTGCCCTACATTTATTTATGGATTCCACCAACTCATCTCCATGCTCTGCACAGACACCGAGTGCTTCAGACACCTGGCCCTTGTCCCCAGTCCCTCTCCAGCTCTCCTGGAGCCCCTTTAGGCCCTGCAAGGGGCTCTGAGCTCTCCCTGGAGCCTTCCCTTCTGCAGCTCTGCCCTCGGTCACAAACATCACCTGGGAACTGTTCCTGTGCTCCAGAGAGAGCCAAACCCTGCTGAGAGCTGCAGGGACCCCTGGAGCCCTCCCTGCTGCTGCCCCAATCCCAAGGAACTCACACACTGAGCCATCCCACAGCTAAAGCGCTTCCAACAAATTCCCCTTTCCCACTGGTAAAACGTTGTGAAAGAGCCACAGTCCCAGCTGTGAGTAAGAAATCCTGCACAGGACAGCCCCAAGAGGCTGGCAGTGCTTTTATGGACATTTTACCAGACCCACATTCCAAAGAGCTCACTCAGGGAGATCTGAGGTAACCCAGGCTGGTGATTCCTTAGGAAGGAACGTCTGGATCTACCCCAGGTACCCAACGTGACCAATATCCAACCCCTGGGACACGATCTCAGGGTGTCCCAGGACAGGGGATGGAGGGACAGGGCACAGGGAACGGCTTCCCACTGCCAGAGGGCAGGGCTGGATGGGATATTGGGAAAGAATTGTTCCCTGTGAGGGTGGGCAGGCCCTGGCACAGGGTGCCCAGAGCAGCTGTGGCTGCCCCTGGATCCCTGGCAGTGCCCAAGGCCAGGCTGGATGGGTCTTGGAGCAATCTGGGACAGTGGAGTGTCCCTGCCCATGGCAGGGGTGGGATGGGATTTAAGCTCCTTTCCCACCCAGCCCAGTCTGGGACTCTCTGATTCCCTCTCTAGTCCAAACACCACCAGTGAAAAGGGAAATTGGGCTTCTGTGCCTTTTTTCCCCTCAAAAATGGTTCAAGAGCCTGGTTGGGTTTATGTCAGGAACTCCATGGATATTTGAAGTGAAACAGCCGGAGCACCCTGTCTGCTCTCATTTCAGAGATGGAGTTAGTGCCCACATCATCTCCCTGTTTAACCATTATTTGGGCAAAACCAGCCCCTGTGTTTGGCCAGAGGCTCCCAGGATGGTGAGAAAATCCAAGGAAAACCAAGCGTTTGGGGCTGCTGAGAGGAGAAGGCAGCAGAGACATCTCCCAAAAAGCTCATTTTGATGAGATACTCTTACACTGACTTTAACGCACCCAGGGAGACCCAAGGAAATCCAACGCCAAATTACAGTTTTTGATTTAAAAAGCTCCCTCTCCTCAGACAGAAGTGATTCCCTGCTGCTGCCTCTGCGTGCCCACCTATCCCACCCCATCCCTCCCACGCATCCCAGGGCAGGGAACGTTCCCAGCTGGCTGCTGGAGAACACCACGGTGCCCCACGCCTCCACAGCCTCCCCTGGCAGTGCCACAACACGCCCAGGCTTCCCCAAGCCCGGATGGCAGCGCAGATAAGGCACAAGCCCAGGATGTGGGGCAGGGCCCGGAGCCAGCCCCGGGCACGCTGCCCATCCATGGGCGTTTTGCCATGGATTTCAGTGGGGCAGGCCCCGGCCTGCAGCAGGACAGGCTCTCCTGGAGCAGGGCAGCCTGTCCCAACAGGCAAACTGGGAAAGGGGGCTGACAGATCACACAGAAAAGGGAGATTTAGCTTTGGGATGTCTGAGGAATCCAATCCCGACCCCTCCGAGTCCTGGCCCTGGACTGACCCTTACAAATGTCACCCGTAAAATCCCTTGGGTAACGGGGTAAAATCCTGAACACAGGTGAGGTCAGCCAGGATCCCCCTGGGCTCTGTGCTGCTACAGAACAACCTTACAAAAGCCCTGGTCTTGTCTAAAAACCCCCAAAGTGTCCTGCACATGGCAGAAATCCCTCTTCTCCCAGTCCCTGATTTTTTTCCACACTCGGCTCCAATTCCCTGCAATTCCAGACCCTCCACACCAGCCCTGGTGCTTCCAAGTGCTCTGAGCTCTCCCCCGGTGCCCCGGAGCTGCCCCCCTGAGCAGCTCCTGCCCAAGCTCATCAGGGATCATCACAGGGAGAGGGACTGGCTGCCCTGGCAAACAGGAAACCGAGCCCAGCTGGGCTCCCCATTCCCTCTGCCCCATTCCCAGGCTCTGGGACAGCCACGGTCACTTCCAAACCTGTTCTCAGCTCACTGTATCCGGGATTTCCAGCAGCCTGACGTGAAAGCTGATGTTTAACTCACCCTCCCATCGCCTCCAAGGATTTGAGGCCGTAGATGAGGAGTTAAAACCCACAACAAACACACCCCAAAGCCCAAGCTGGCAGGGTTTAAGGATGAGGTGCTCTGTGGGAATCCTGTGCTCCCAAATCAATCTGCAGTTGGGTTTATTAAAAGCCAACTGCACTGGGAACAGACTCCCACCCCTCACCCAGCTGAGGGTGGCTCCTGCTGCCAGGGGCTCTCCTACAGCTTCCACGTGGGAGGACTCAAACCCTGGAGAGCTCCACGTGCTCACCTGGCAGCTTTTATTCCTTCCCCAGCAGCGATCTTCCTCTAATAAAAGCTGGTTTGTGTTAAGCCCATCTTGTCACGGGCTGTGGCTGACCAGAACCCCAACCCAGCCACAAATCCTGGCACTGACTGAAATTTAATTGCCTCAAATGTGACAATCCTTCAGCTTTTAACCCAAATAAAGCCTTATTACATCAAAATAAAGCTTTATTACATCAGTGTTATATTTAAAAGCAAAGATCCCTGCCCAGCATCCCAGTGTGGCCAAGGGGAAGAGCTGAAATTTGAGTTTTCCACCTTGTTTCCACAGACACCTCTGGGACTGGAGATCCTGGTGCTCAAGGCAGCTCCTTTAGAGAGGAAAACAACTCCCAGAGCTCAGGCTCGGCCCCAGACCAGCTCTCAAAGGAGGAGGCTGAGAAGGATGAAAGGCACAGCTGCATTTCTGCTCTGCTTTTTTTGGCTGTTGGGTCCAAAATCTGCCCTGGCCAGCCACAGACTGGATGTTTTGGGTCCCACCTGGGCTCTTGCCTGAGGCTCTGCCCCAAAACCACTGAATTTTGCTAAAATGGTTCATCAGTGTCAGTGCTGGGTGTTTGCTGCCCTTGTGCTCTGCCACCAGCACTGACCAGTGAGCTCCAGTCTGACCAGTGCCCGAGGGGCTGACCAGTGCCCCTCCAGGCCTGACCACTCACTCCACCTCTGACCAGTGCCCCTCCACCTCTGACCAGTGAGCTCCAGTCTGACCAGTGCCCCTCCAGGCCTGACTCTGAGCTGCAGTTTGTGCATTTGAATTAACAATATTCACTTTAACAATATTTAGCACAGAACTGCAGCTGCCCCTGGCTGGCAGAGCCTGGCTGTCCCACCCCAAGTGAGGGGCACCCTCAGGGCAGGAGCTGAAGCTCACTTTGGTCACTCCCCAGGAGCTAAAGGAGTTCATGTGGTGTCCCTGTGATTGGATAAATCCCACATTCCCAGAGCAAACAGCCCTGTGCCATCCTCAGCTCGAGTGGGAGATGCTGCTGGGACAGCACAATTCCTGCACTTGGCCCCGGACTATTTCCTGCAAAACAGATGGATTGCTGGATCCAGCTGGCAAAAGGGAGTGGAAAACAAAATTAAGCCAAATTTAGGATGGCTGCTTAATTCCAAAATAGATGAGCAGCCCCAGCCCATCCTCTTTATGCCCCTCTCCTTTTCTTTGCTCTCGGAAAACAGAAGAAATATTTTGTACTTCACACAAACTACTGCTCCTCACTCATCCCTGCGACAGCTGATTCCCACCTCATCCCTGGGAGAGCCAGGACTCTGGAATGAAGCTGAGCAGCTCGGGAGCTGCACTGGAGTTGCTCCATGCCCCAGCCAGATGGGTACCATGGAGCTGGCCCTGCTCTGCCCAGCATCCCACCAGGCTGCTCTGGGGTCAAGAGTGTCCCTAAGGAATAATCACACCCCCCCCCAGGTAATACAGAGGAAAACGGCACCAGGAATCCAGTTTTCCATGTAAGAATCTTTAACTGAGGCTGCTTTGTTACTCCCTGGGTAACTCGAAGTTTTGCTTAGGTCAAACTGACTATTCTTTTCTTTTTTTAAAGAAGAAATTAAAAATTGTTACATTTTCTTCAGTCCCTGAAGCCCCTGCCCAGCTCTGGGTTATCCTGTGAAAGAGCTGCAGGCAAGTCCTGCACCTGGGAACCGGGGATGACCCTTACCCAGCTCACTGGGGACTCGGGAGCTGTTTGCTGGGACCCAGACCCCAAACCTGCAACATTTCAGTCCCAAAATTCCTCAGGAGCTGGGGGGTAACAGCAAACTGCCCTGAGCTGAAAGCAGAGCATCGGTGGGTTTTACTGGTTCACTCAACTCACCTGATTTCCTTAAGTCCTTCTTTCTGGATAACTTGAAGGATCTCCTTATGGCTCATGGGTGTGTTGGGATATTTCTCCAGGACCTGGCAAAGCAAGAGCAGATTGAGAGGAATTTACTCCTTTGCACTCTGAATTTACATCCAACTGCACCAAAACCCACATTTAATGGCTTGGACTTCTCCAAGGACACAGCCCAGGGAAAACTACAGACCCTCCCCACCTCCCCCTGAAGGACTCGGGGAGCAGAGAGGTTCCAGAGATTGGCTCTTAGTGCAATTCCCAATTTTATTTCCAGTGTGCTGCCCTCAGACAGCACTCCCTGGAGAATGAAGCGCTCCACAGCCATGGGGTAGCTCCCCACCAGGGACTCCACTTGGAATGCTGCAGGAAGTGCCCAGTACCTCAGACACACGTCCAAACCCCCAGATCCTCAGGGTGGAACAGTTACTGAGCGGTGTGGCTGAACGTGAAGGGAACAGGGTCTGACACTGCTGGGGCTGCCTGGAGCTCTCTGCACACACTCGGGGCTGCAGTCCCTAACCCTGGCCCATGAAGAGGGCCCTCTGTCCGGCTGCCACATTCCCAGCCCTCCCCAGCTCCTGGGATCCCCGTGCTCCCTCCGAGGGTACCGACACGCAGCAGTGCAGCCGGAGGGTGGCCGGGGAGCTGCTGGAGGCTGCAGCAGGCAGATGCCACTCACCGCACGTCACTGGGATATTTTGGGCCCTATTTGTGCTGGGGAGGGGGATGGGCAGGAAATGCCTCGTTTCCGTCTTAATCATCAGCTTTTGACCCGAGCCCAGCACATCAAACCCCAGGCCTGACTTAGGCTCGGCCCAGACCCACCCAGAGCGCTCAGCACAAACCCCACGGTGACTCTGCAGAAGGAGAGGAGCAGTTTCCATTTCTCTGGTGAGCAGATGTGCAGAACCCAGGGCCCCTTCAGGAGCCTGCCCCTCATTCCCTCCAAGAGCACCAGGCTATCCCGGCCCAGCTCTCCTGGAAAGGACTCTGCAAGGCCCCTGCTGAGCTGCAGCATCTCCCTGCTCCCAGAACAAATCCCTACATTCAGCTCCCTCTGCAGCTCTGGAAGCTCCAGCTGATGGCCCCATCCTGGAAAATCTCTTGTTAAGTGATGTTAAAGCCTGACTCAGAGAATCATGGAATGGTTTGGGTGGGAAGGGACCCTAAAGCCCATCCAGTGCCACCCCCTGCCACGGGCAGGGACACCTTCCACTGTCCCAGGGTGCTCCAAGCTCCAGCGTCCAACCTGGCCTGGGGCACTGCCAGGGATCCAGGGGCAGCCACAGCTGCTCCATAAGTGGGATTTGTTTGCACTGCTACAGCCTCAGGGGCTCATCCCGCCCCACTTCCAGCTCCACTCTAGCTTCAGACACCACAGCAAAAGGCCCCAGAACTGAGGTGTTTGCAGAGCGATCTCAGCCAGCTCAGTGCAGTTTTTGGTTTCCATCACCCCTGACCTGTGTTCTCACAGCTCTGCCCAGGAGACAGCTCTGTGTACCACCAGCTTGGAGCTGCATCCCAAAGCTCATTCTGGGAGCCCAGGGAAGGCCAGAAATTACGGATTATCTCCATTTCCGTCTGTGGTTTCAACCTTTTCACTGAAGGTGGGGAAATCAAGAGAGAAGTGAAGTGCTGAGGGTCCACCCACAGAGAGCTCAGGGCACTGGCCATTTCTCCCACACACAGCTCTAACCGTTTCCCTCCTGGGCACTGTGGTATCGTATCCCCTGACTTTCCCTCCCTGGAGGTGCTCCTGATGAGCCCCATCAGGCTCAGAGCAGAGCAGCAGCACCACATCCCATTGATTTGCCACCAGGCACCCCCAGAGTGCGAGCCAAGGCCACGTTCCACCCGGGAACCTCGGCAGTCAGGGCACAGGGGAGAACAGCTCTTCCATTCCATCCCTGCCTGCCCCGGGAGCTTCCCTGCTCCTCTCCCAGGTATCCCTTCCCCGTGTCCTCCTCCCACAGGGCCCTTTCCTGCGGCTGAGCTCAGCAGGATGAGGCTGGACAGGTCTGACCTCCTGCCACCCTCCCTGGCTCCCTGCAGATCGTGCTGGGCTGCTCTGGGGAGGTCCCTGGGGAAGACCAACCAGCTCTGCCGGGTGTCTCAGCTCTCCAGGAGATTCCTAGAACCACTGAATGGTTGAGGTTGGAAAAGCCCTCGGACGTCATCAAGTCCGACCCATCCCCCAGCACTGCCAAGGCCACCACTGCCCCATGTCCCCAAGTGCCGCATCCACAGGGCTTTTCAACCCCTCCAGGAATCGGGAATCCAGCACTGCCCTGGGCAGCTGTGCCAGCCCTTTCCAGGAAGGAATTGTTCCCAATATCCAACCTGACCCTGCCCTGGCACAGCCTGAGGCCGTTCCCTCTCCTCCTGTCCCTGTTCCCTGGGAGCAGAGCCCGACCCCCCCGGCTGCCCCCTCCTGTCAGGGAGTTGTGCAGAGCCACAAGGTCCCCCCTGAGCCTCCTTTGCTCCAGGCTGAGCCCCTTTCCCAGCTCCCTCAGCCGCTCCTGCTGCTCCAGCCCGTTCCCAGCTGCGTTCCCTGCCCTGGACACGCTCCAGCCCCTCCAGGTCTCTCCTGTCAGGAGAAGGGGTCCAGAGCTGCACACAGGATGTGTTTCCAGAGGTCGATGGTTCCCAGAATCCCCACAGCACAGAAATCTTGGAGAACAAGGCCCAGACTCCAACATTAGGCTGGACTCCATGATCTTGGAGGTCTTTTCTACCCTAACTGGTTCTGTGGCTAACCCAGCTGCTGCCCCACGCGTGTCCTGGCTCTCTGAGGCTTTGCTAACTCAGGATCGAAGCTTCTTGTGCTGAGCAATGCCAGCCCGGGGACAGCCAGGAACGGATCAGAGCGGGTCCCCAGGGAAGGATCCCCAGGGAAGCACCAGAGTGGGACCCCAGGAAAGGACCAGAGTGGGACCCCAGGGAAGCACCAGAGTGGGTCCCCAGGGAAGCACCAGAGTGGGACCCCAGGGAAGCACCAGAGTGGGACCCCAGGGAAGCACCAGAGTGGGACCCCAGGCCGAGATCAGCCTGCACTCCCCTGGTACCAGTCTCATCTCATGCTCTTTAGGAAACATGTTTAATATTAGCTCTCAGCCTAGATAAACAAAGCAGTTCACACCTCCAGCTGCAGCAGTAACTCCAGGCTGCCAGACAAGCTGATCCAGAAGAACCAGGAATGAGGATTAAAGAGACTCTTAACAAAACAGATACACCTTTAAAGAATAGATACAACTTAAGCTTCTCCCCTCTCTCCTGCCCGTTTAATCCCATATCAGATCTTTCACTTGAGTCATCTTTAGTCACTGTGTGTAAATAAATAAAATCCTACTGTGCCACAGGACTGAGTGTGAGAGGCAACTCAGCTCTGACCAACTGAGCCAAGCTCACTGTCAACAAAATCATTAACTCTGGAATGGTTTGGGTGGGAAGGGACCCTAAAGTGCACCCCATTCCACCCCTGCCATGGGCAGGGATGGACACCTTCCACTATCCCAGAGTGCTCCAAGCCCTGTCCAGCCTGGCCTTGGGCACCTCCAGGGATCCAGGGGCAGCCACAGATCCCTGGGCACCCTGTGCCAGGAGAGCTCTCCCTACAACAGTCACCTGTTTTATAGCACACATCACTGGGCAAACTGAAGACTGTCCTGGTCCAAGAATCACAGAATGGTCAGGGTTGAAAGGAACCTTAAAAACCATCCCATTGCAGACCCTGTTTTCTGGTTCCAAAAAACCAGGATCGTCAGGAGAAAATCCATTTCCTTGCTTTGCATCTTGGGTGGGCTCAGTGGGCCTGGAGGACTTCCTCAACCTCGACCTCTCTTAATCACAATTTTACTGAACTCAAAGTCCACTTTCTGCTTCCAGGCCAACCTACTGCAACACAGCCCAGAGGAACCCTCCTGCTGTGGCCGTGCTGCCCACTGGCATTCCAACATTTTGGAACAAAACTTAAGGACTCAAGAATTCCCAATGGAAAAAGCTGCACTTCCAGCACCTCCCTGTGTGACAAGGACTGGCCCACAGTGAGTGTCCTCTTAACCTTGAAGAAAAGTATTTCCACCACGAGTGTGAGCTTGCTGCTGGAGGCAGTGAGGGGGACAAGCAGGTCCCAACCAGCAGGAGGACAGGGGTGGGGAGGAGAATGGGACTGGAAGGCGCTGGACCTCTGAGAGGATCCCCAGTGACCAGTGGTGATGCCTTTGGAACGACTGACAAACCCCAGCACTGTGGGGGGACAGGCCAGAAACCCTCCAAACGCGTGTTTATGAGTCGTTTATAATAATCAGTGTTCCGGTGTTGGTGTTAGGCGAGAATAAGAGGGGTTTGAAAGTTCAAACCAAACCAGCCACCCTCTAACTGTGACTATCCAAGGCTGGTTTGACATGTGTTTGCCAGCGTGGGTTATCCAACCCCAAAACAATCTCAGCTCCACCTCAAAGCTCTCACTGCGTTTTTAGGAACCTCTCCAAGTGGGACCAGCAGCCCCTCTCTCTCTGTGCCCCGGGAACAGCAGCTGGAGCTCCCTGGGAGCTCCTGGGCTCACAGCAATTCCCAGCAGCTGCACCACACACCGTGGGCAATGGCAGCCACAGACTGCACCGGGGGTTCAGTGCCCACACAGCTCCAGTTTTGGCATTGGACACGGGCACAGCCAAAACTTCACCCCAAAAACACCCCAGAACCCCCAAAACACTGACACACGTGGCACAGCCACAAAGGGACCTGTGCTACCAGAGGGGCTTACACAGCACAGAGAATCTGGCACAGAGAGATGCTGGCCACAGCAACCCCTGCAGAGCTCCAGAGCGGGGCAGAGGGGCTGGAAAGG
>VWZT01006329.1:31857-45672 GCA_013397055.1 Pachycephala philippinensis
GAGTGTCCAGGGCAGGGAACGGAGCTGGGAAGGGGCTGGAGAGTGTCCAGGGCAGGGAACGAGCTCCTTCCTTCCCCTTTCAATGCTGAGTCTTCAGGAAATTCAGCAACAGCTGAACAAAACCCAACGTTTAGTGCTGATTCCTGGGCTAAGAGGCATGAACATTATGACAGGGAACCCTCTGCATTTCCCATAGGGAATCAATCCACCCCTCCACCCACAGGCTCCGAGGTTCATGGCTCGGTAAGAGCTGCAGAGCAGGTTCAGGACAACAGGGTGACAGGCAGGACACCCCAGGGACAGGCAGGACACCCCAGGGACAGGCAGGACACCAGGGCAAGGATTCATTCATGGAACGGGAGCTGAAACCCTCAGTGAGGGATTTACATCCAGCCCTGCCCTCGCCCAGCCCAGTCCAGCACAACCCTTCCTGGGCAGCACGGGCAGCTCTCGGCTCTGCCCCTGCCAGCAGGAAGAGCTGGCCACACTACTCCATTTAGGAAAGCTCTGAGTGATCCAAGTTCTGCCCAAGTAAATCTGGCAGTGGATCGTGCCAGAATTCAGAATGAAAAGCCTCATGGAAAGGTGTGTTTGAAGTGGTTGGGTTTGTTTGGGGTTGTTTCCACCAGCAATCAGCCCATCAAGGTTTAACCCAGAGATTCCCCAAGACTGGATATGAAGGAGCACCTCAGCCCACGGATCCTTTCAGCAAGCTTTGGCAAAAATGCCCTTTGGAATTCCTGCTATTGGTTATTCCCTTGTGCCAAGAGGGATTTAAAACTGGACCCTAATGTTATAAACACAACTGGCACTTACGCTCGGCCTCCTTCCTGGAAATAGAACCTAAACTTCCTAAATCCACGAACCCACAGCAGCTGAGGAGTTTCCACCTGGATCAGCACATGCTCTGGAGAGACAGGCAGCAAAACCTGATCATCTGGTTACACCTCACATCCAGCACGGAGCCCTCAGCTCCCAGCCATTCCTTCCCAGGAGGAGAATTCCAGCTGCAGCTCCAGACACCAGCAAAAGCTGCACATTTCCTTCCAGCAGGGAATCATCCCCCGCAATGCAAACCTGGCAGAGAAGTGGGTCAGCTATAAAAAGCCCCGGGAGGATGTGAAATTCCTGCTCAGTCACCCCAGAGCAGCCGAGAAAACACCGCAGGAGCCCCGGGGGGATGAAGGACGTGACCCAGATTGCAGGATCTGCTCCACTCATCCAATTAGCCAAATGCTGCCCCAGGCTTTAGGCAGAAACGAGGTCAGGGAGGAACGGACAATCCCGTGCCATCAGGAGCCAGGTGCCACTGAAGGCCACGTTTCACACTGAGCTGTCACACGGCTCGGAAGGGGCTGCAGAGGCAGGGGAGGGGAGATCCCAGAGCCACCTCCCTCCTTGGGGACATGAACAGCACCTGCTCAACTGGGAGAGCAACAAGGGCCTGGCAGAGGACACGGGAGGACTCCAGGCTCTGCTGCCACAGCAGCTCCATGGGCACTCCCTGCTCGTCCTGCTGAGATCCACCCTGGAGAGGTGGGGCAGGACAGGGACGCGGGGTTGGGGGTGGTTCCACCACTCAGCAAGGGCAGGAACCAACGCTGGAATTCCAGAGTGGTTTGGGTGGGAAGGGACCTTAAAGCTCATCTGGTGCCACCCCCTGCCACAGGTAAGGACACCTTCCACTGTCCCAGGCTGCTCCAAGCCCCAATGTCCAGCCTGGCCTTGGACACTTCCAGGGATCCAGGGGCAGCCACAGCTTCTCTGGGCACCCTGTGCCAGGGCCTCCCCACCCTCCCAGGGAACAATTCCTTCCCAATATCCCATCTATCCCTGCCCTCAGAACTGTCTGTATTTGTCATGTTTCATTTCAATTATCTGTCCAAAAGGACACTGAAGTGCTTCTTCAAACAGAACATTTCTGGATCAGTGGAAAACTTGTCCAGCCAAAAGACACTGAGACCATTCTGCAAACTGCCCTGAGCTCCCACCAACTTCCAAACCTCCCACCCAGTCCCTCGCCAAGCCCAGCTCTAAGTGGAGAACAAACAGTTTCAGAGAATCACAAGATATCCTGAGCTGGAAGAGCCCCACAGGAATCGACTCCAACTCCTCGGTTTGAAAGCAGCCCAACAGGATTACACCAACCTCAAAGGCCACGAGAAGTTTGCTGTCTAGGACAGATTTCTGTGGGGAAAACCAGGAGGGACTCCGTACAAAATAACTCCTGGCCTGGGAGCTTACATCCCTGAATTTAGACCAGTAAATAACCTGGAACAGCATGTCTGAGGTGAGGCTTGAGCACAACATCCCTTCAGGAATAATGTGGGGGTAAGGTGGGAGAGGGGCACATCTCTATAGGCAGGGACTAACAGGGAGGTCCTTTGAAAAAAAACCCTCTGCGTTATCTCTGAAGGTTTGAGAAAGCTGAGGGGCTGTACAGGGGATCTAAAAGTGACAGGGGAAGGTCACAATTATCAGCAAGAGATAATTATTAATTATAATTATTAATTCCTAAGACAGACTTAGCACAACTCCTGGCTGTCCATTCAGGCTCTCCCACATAGCACAAGAATTCAGGATCCACACACAAAACAGCCAAAGTTGGAGCACTTTTTTGTACACTGAGCTGTCAAGTCTTCAGCTCCCAATAGGTATTTTTGGAATTAAATTCATGTTTGAGTCCAAGCCCTGCAGCAGCACCTGCCTTTAGCCAGGGCAGCTGGCATGGGGCTGGAGCACGTCACCGTTTCCCAACTGGCAAATTCCTGGGAATGCAGCTGGAGAACAGACAGGGAAGAGGTCAGAGTCCCAAACGTGCACAAGGAAGTCCCAACAACAAGCAGTGCTCAGCCCTGCAGCCCGGGCAGGGAGCCAGCCCAGGCAGGCAGCACAGCAGGGCCCCGGGAGGAGCTTCCAGGATTTCTGCAGGGAAGCTTGGGCACGGCAAAGCCAGCACTGGCTGCTGCTAAACTCAGAGGCGTTCTTCCCTGAACTCCCTGCCAGGAATGTTTGTCCCAAACTCCTGAGTGTCCCCTAAGGCACCGAGCTCCCACGAGCTGAGGTCTGGCTGGGGCTGGAAGGGGCTCCCACACCTCTGGCACAGCTCCTGCCCCCAGGCTGCCCCTCCACGTGTGCCAGCAGTGGGAAACAGGAGCAGGGACCTAAGCCCAGCTAAAAATAGCATCACCTCTTATTTTAATTAAGGAAAGAAAAGCTTCACGATCGAGTTTGCCAAGCAGCTTCACACCCTCGTGGGCGCTGAACACAGAGGCCAGAGCAAGGGCAGGGCTGGCACCATCCCGGGATCACCGAGGTTGGAAAAGCCCTCCAGGACCACCCAGTCCAACCCGTGACCAGTCCCCACCTTGTCCCCAGCCCAGAGCACTGAGTGCCCCGTCCAGTCCTTCCCTGAAGATAAAGATGACCCCAGCCACCAGGGCACCTGAGCCACCAGATTTCCAGGCTCAGGTGCCCATGGAGGACACAGGAGCCAACCTGAGCCTGGGCAGCTCTTCTGGAGGGTTCTGCTCTCCCACATTCCTTCCCCTCTGGAGCAGAGGAGAAACCTCAGCACTCATCCCTTCCTTTTAAGGCTGGCAAACACAGAGCTGTCCACAGGCCTGGAGGAGACACCAGCTCAGAGATGGACAGGAAGCCCCAGTGGCCTGACCTGTCACAATAAATGGCATTTGAAGCACATTTGCTGCCTGGTTCAGGGAAGTGCACTGTGTGTGGAGACTGTAAATAAAACCAGTTACTGAGTGTTCATCTACAACCCAAAACCTTTAACCGAAAAAAATCAACCTTCTTTGCAGAATTTCTATTTGACAGCAAGAGCAGCAAGTGGCAGAACGGAAGGGAAGGGAAGCCCCTCAAACCCTCCCAGCACAAGGAAATAAGGAAAACCAACAGTTTAAGCACTTCAAGCCTTGAGCCAGGCGCTGGGACAGCCAGGGCAGTGCTGTGCCTCCCCAGTGAGTTGTTAATCCCCGAGTGTCCCACAGCAGGAGGTCACACACCCAGACTCAGGGGTCCTTCAGCTGCCTCTCCAAACAGGTGTGTACTGAGAAAAAAAACCATCCCAGGTCCTGCATGAATGAAAATGTGCCTGCTGAAGGATAAACCCACAACACTGCTGAGCTGGGACAATTCTCCTGGCTGCCTTCTCTGCAGGTTCAGATGGAAACAGCTGCAGAAGGGGAGTAAAGACATTCTGAACTCCTGTCCCTGCCTTCGAAAGATTCCATACGAGAGGGAAGCAGACTTTCCCAGTGATGGGGTGAGTTAATGCTTTAAAACTGCAATTTTTGAGCTCAGGGAGACTTTAATGCCCATTGAATCCTTTACTCCACACTGTTCTAATGGCAGTTCCATGGAGCAGCCTGGGATAGTGGAAGGTGTCCCATGGCAGGGCTTGGAATGGGATCAGATTTAAGGTCAAAGGCTCCAAGCCCCATCCAGCCTGGCCTTGGGCACTGCCGGGGATCCAGGGGCAGCCACAGCTGCTCTGGGCCCCCTGTGCCAGGGCCCCCCCACCCTCACAGGGAACAATTCCTTCCCAATATCCCATCCATCCCTGCCCTCTGGCAGAGGGAAGCCATTCCCTGGGTCCTGTCCCTCCAGCCCTTGTCCCCAGTCCCTCTCCAGCTCTCCTGGAGCCCCTTTAGGCCCTGCAAGGGGCTCTGAGCTCTCCCTGGATCCTTCTCTTCTCCAGGTGAGCACCCCCAGCTCTCCCAGCCTGGCTCCAGAGGGGCTCCAGCCCTGGAGCAGCTCCAGGGCCTCCTCTGGGCTCTCTCCAGCAGCTCCACGTCCTTGTGCTGCTGGCCCCAGGGCTGGGGCAGCTCTGCAGGTGGGGTCTCACCTGAGCACAGGGGCTCCCATTGGACCCTCTGCAGCAGCTCCCAGGATTGAACACAACTCTGAACACAACCCATGTTTGTGCATCCTGTGCCAAGCACAGGGGAAGAGAGGAGCACTGGGCTCTGTTATCCCAGGGGATGCTCCTGAGACAGTATGGACTGAGCTCAGGGAAAGCTGGCAGGGATAACATTTATTGCTGCTTCTTGTAAGACGTTGGAGAGCGAATTCCAATTTCCCCACACGGAAAGGAGGAAAGAAAGAACACAAACTGCAGGACCTGCCACAAGAAGGAATACGATCACTTTTACCAAGTGATCTCATGAAATCAACGTTGAATTCAGGACCCAGTGAAACACAAGGAACTTGTGCACTCAGGCTCCTGCAGGGACAGCACAGTCACCAGAAGATCCCTGACATGGATATCCCATTATCAGAGCCTCAATAACGTAGATGTTATGCCTAATATCCACGAAGGCCCTGAGAACAGCTTCAGGAGAACACACAGTTCCCAGTCATGCTTCTGAAAATAAAGTTTTCATGTGCCCCAAAGAAAGAAGTTCACAAGTTCAGATGCTGCCCCGAAGCTGCATCCCCGCAACGACACTGAGGGATTCCTGTGACCAGCCTGGCTCAGAAGGAACAAAAGTGCCTTGAACCAGGACTGCTTTGGATGTTCTTACACAGAACTGCTGCAGAGCCAGGAACAATCGGGGTGTCCATGTGACACGCAGCTCATGCTCACTCCAAAGGTTCAGGAGCAGCTCCAGCTGCTGCCCTGGGCTCGCTCCCTGGTCCTTCCCATTAAATCCTGGGGACAAGAGCACAGGGACACCCCAGAGCTGGCCAGGAGCCCCAGCCCTGGTGCCACCCAACTGTTTGATCGACTTCAGTTAAAAACCAAACTACTGTCATTACAACAAAACTCGTGTAAGTATGTAACCCCTGTGCCTGGATAATCCCAGCATCACTGAGGTTGGAAAAGATCAACAAGATGAGTCCAAGCTGTGCCCCATCCCCACCTTGTCCCCAGCCCAGAGCACTCAGTGTCACCTCCAGCCCTTCCTTGGACACCTCCAGGGATGGGGACTCCAAACCTCCCTGGGCAGCCCCTGCTAAGGCCTGACCACCCTTTCCAGGCAGAAATTCCTGCTGATGCCCAACCTGACCCTGCCCTGGCACAGCCTGAGGCCGTTCCCTCTCCTCCTGTCCCTGTTCCCTGGGAGCAGAGGCTTGGACCAACCTGGTCTAGTGGAAGGTGTCCCTGCCAATGGCAGGATGAGCTTTAAGGTCCCTTCCAACACAAACCTTTCTGGGATCCTATTACTCCTCCCAGTTTTCATCCCTCCTCAGCTCCACAGCAGCTCCACTGCTCTGCTTCCCTGCAAAGCAGAGTTTGGAGCATCCACAGAACATAAGCAATGGGCACAGTCACCCAACCCTCACACCTGGTGTGAGAGGCTGTTCAGTGGCACCGAAAGCACGGTCAGTGTCCCACCAAGGCTGCTCCCTGGGGACGTGCGTTTGGGTCACACCTCCGAGAGCATCCCAGCACTGGTGACAGCAGGGATGTTCTAGAGACACTGCAGGAACTGGACTGGCTGTCCCGGCTGCTCTTGGCCCTCTATTCTTACTTCTCCAAACAGACACACAGAGCAGAAAACCCATCAGTCAAAGAAAAAGGCAATCTCTCTCTCTCAAGCATCCGGCTGTGGCGTGTTTAACACATGCTGGGGAGCAGCTGCAGCTCAGGGCTGAACCCCAAAGCCACAGGCCAATGTTCCGTGAGCCCTGGTGAGTCCAGGCAGTAATTCACACCTACATTATTGTATGTGCACTCAAATCACACTTGGTGCACAACACCTCAGCCCGCGCCGCACAGGGGTTCTGCACAATTTGAATTTCCCTCTTTTTAAAACCAAAACCTGCCTGACAGCACATCCAAGCACATTTAACAGAAGCTGATTATTCCATTTCTCTCAGACACCAAAGCTCTGTTACTGCACAGTGACCAGGTCCACTTCCACCTCCTGCAGGTGCTGCAAAGGCCATGGCAGGGGTGGGACACGGCGATCCCAAACCAATCTGGGATTTTACAGCCAGGAAACACCACTGGCTTGGGCTCTCAAACATTCTCACTTGCAAAAGCCTTGCCCTGTACAGGTGCAAGTCTGAGCTGCCCAGGGAGGAGACCACAGCTGGAGCAAAAAGGCCTCTCAGGGCTCGGGCAGCGTTAGAGAGGAGCTCCCTGAGGTCTGACGAGGCCTCCAACCCCTCCTGCTAACATTAAATGAACCAGACAGACCAAGCAAAAGAGCTCTGTAGTAAAATCCACATCTACAGCATGTTTATGGCTTTAAACGAGGGCAGACATTGTTCCCTGTGAGGGTGGGGAGGGGTTGGGATGGAATTCCCAGAGAAGCTGTGGCTGCCCCTGGATCCCTGGCAGTGTCCAAGGCCAGGCTGGACAGGGCTTGGAGCACCCTGGGATAGCAGGAGGTGTCCCTGCCACGGCAGGGGGTGAAATGAGATCAGATTTAAGGTCCTTTGCAACCCAAACTGTTCTGTGACTCTATGAAATACAGAGAATGTCTCTGGGGTCCTTCAGCAGCACTGAATTTTTCTCCTGGAACACGGCAATGGTGAAGAGCTGCCCACACTTCCAGCTGGGATCCCGCTGGGAGAGGCACTCCGGGCAGGCCTGGGGATTCCCTACCTGGCACAGCCACTGCTCCCTCTTCCCTGGGGTTCTCTCACACCCGCCCCGCCCTGCTCTGCACAGGGAAACAACATTCCAGCCCTTTCCCGACTGCTCTGACACTCTGGGACAGGTGGGCTCTGCTGCCAAGCCAAGAGCCAGGCCCTGGAGAGCTTTTAAAGTAGGTGTACTGCTAATTGTAATTGTAACAGCAATCAAACAAGCCCCACCTCAGCCAGCACTGTTCTGCCAGCCCATCACTCACCCCAAACATGGGAAATGGGCTCCACTGAGCTCCAGCCAGTCACCTGCACACCCACAGCTGCAGGGATGGCTGCAACAACTCCCAGAGCCCTTCAAGAGGTTAAAATTCCCAGCAGGAGCAAAGGAACTTGGAAATGAGTGTTTAAAATGGCAGGGCAATAATTGGATTATTGTGACTGGAAGGAGGATTTTGTAGTCTGCTGGTTTCCTCCAGCCATTAGAGGGGATTACACTTCCACCTCATCCTTCACAAGTTCTGCTTCCACACAGAAACCATTTTTAAGCCTCCATTTGTCTGTTAGAGATGCCCAAGGTGAGCTTAAAGCAGATTCCAGCTCACTACAACCTCTAGGCCCAGAAGTGCAGCTGTCAGAGGACCAAGCTGAGCTCTCACCTGCAATCGCTGCCTTTTCTGGGAAGTCACAGGATCCCTGAGGCTGGAAAATCCCTCCCAGCCCATCGAGTCCAACCTGTGCCTGATATCCACCTTGTCCCCAGCCCAGAGCACTGAGGAACACCTCCAGGGATGGGGACTCCAAACCTCCCTGGGCAGCCCCTGCCAAGGCCTGACCACCCTTTCCAGGGTGGTTCTTTCCATGCCCACCCTGACCCTGCCCTGGCCCAGCCTGAGGCTGTTTCCCCTTGTCCTGTCCCTGTTCCCTGGGAGCAGAGCCCAACCCCCCCGGCTGCCCCCTCCTGTCAGGGAGTTGTGCAGAGCCACAAGGTCCCCCCTGAGCCTCCTTTGCTCCAGGCTCAGCCCCTTTCCCAGCTCCCTCAGCCGCTCCTGCTGCTCCAGCCCCTTCCCAGCTCCGTTCCCTGCCCTGGACACGCTCCAGCCCCTCCAGGTCTCTCCTGTCAGGAGGGGCCCAGAGCTGCCCCAGCACTGGAGGTGTCACAGCACAGAAATCCTTCGGGAAAAACTTGAAAAAATTCAGGAAAAATACATCCAAGGACTGCAGCTCATCAGGGATCTGTGTGAGTGAGGAGTGAAGCAAAGTGCCCTTCTCTATGCACATGTGACAGAGCCTGCGCCAAGTCCTGCTCAGTCCTGTGCAGCCACGAGCCTGTTTCCCTGGAAGCGGTGCCAAGGTAATTCCCTGGCCAGCAGACATGGAGCTGCGTCACGTGCTGGGAGGACAGCAGACAGTGGCTCGGTCCCCAGAGCTGTGGCCACCACCTGCCCTGTCCCTGTCCTTGTCCTTCAGAAACCTCTGCAAAGGCGTTTTACAGATGGGACAGACCAACCCTCACCACGGCTCTGTGTCTGTGTCGGAAATTTGTTCCTGGCCACAGCCTGGGAACAGGGAAGGAGCTCTGATAATCCCCAGCGCATTAAAAACAAAACAAAGCACCACCAAAAAGCCCAACAGAGCAACAAACAATCCCCTCCAGAAAAACAATCCAGGAAGCCTTTACCGGCTCCAGCTATCAGCTCATTCCACAAGCTGGGATCAATCCCTGAATCTTCTGCAGCACCACCTTGTTCAACACCTCACTGAGAAGTGAAAAGCCCATTCCGAGGTTCTCCAGGAAGAGCCTGCTGTGCTCCAGAGCTGCCTTCAGACTTTTCCCATGGAACAAGCAGGGAGGAGAGGGACCTGTTGGAGCCAGTCCAGAGGAGGCACCAAGGGGATCAGAGGGATGGAGCAGCTCTGCTGTGAGGAAAGGCTGGGAGAGTCAGGATTGTCCAGCCTGGAGAAGAGAAGCTCCAGGGTGACCTAACTGTGGCCTTCCAGTGCCTGAAGGGGCAAACAAGAAACATGGAGAGTGAATATTTACAAGGGATGGAGGGACAGGACACAGGGAATGGCTTCCCAGTGCCAGAGGGCAGGGATAGATGGGACATTGGGAAGGAATTGTTCCCTGGGAGGGTGGGGAGCGGCTGGGATGAATTCCCAGAGAAGCTGTGGCTGCCCCTGGATCCCTGGCAGTGTCCAAGGCCAGGCTGGACGGAGCTTGGAGCAGCCTGGGACAGTGGGAGGTGTCCCTGCCCATGGCAGGGGTGGCACTGGATGAGGTTTAGGGTCCCTTCCCACCCAGACCATGCTGGAATTCTCAGGCACCCAGCTGCAGCAGCTGCCCCTAACAAACAGGTCACCTGAACTCTTGGTGTGGGTGGAAAGCCCAGCCAAGGAGCATTTCCAGAGCCCATCTCCCACACAGCCCCAGCTCCTCGGCACTGCCGGGCACTGCAGCAGGAAACCCTTTCCTCGGGTCACCCACGGGGACCTCCCGTGAAAAACAAACACCAAATCCCTTCAGCCTCGGCCCATTCCACTGCAGATCAACCACGGCGGAGCAGGGACACGCATGGAGTACTCGGCTCTGCTCCCTCCTTCCCGTGAGGAACCTGCCTCCCGAGCACTGTGCTGAACACAGGGAGAGGAAAAGCAACAACTCTGGGACCTGAGCAGTCACAGCACCCCACAGAAGGCCTCTGCTTCACAACCCAAGTCCTGTCAGCAGCGGGACACCAGGGCACCTTCAACCTCAGCCCTGGGAGTACCCGCTGGACACTACAGCAGTGACCATGGAATCATGGAATGGTTTGGGTGGAAAGCAACATTACAGCTCATCCAGTGCCACCCCCTGCCACAGGTAAGGACACCTTCCACTGTCCCACGCTGCTCCAAGCCCCATCCAGCCTGGCCTTGGGCACTGCCAGGGATCCAGGGGCAGCCACAGCTGCTCTGGGCACCCTGTGCCAGGGCCTCCCCACCCTCACAGGGAACAATTCCTTCCCAATATCCCATCCATCCCTGCCCTCTGGCACTGGGAAGCCATTCCCTGTGTCCTGTCCCTCCAGCCCTTGTCCCCAGTCCCTCTCCAGCTCTCCTGGAGCCCCTTTAGGCCCTGCAAGGGGCTCTGAGCTCTCTCTGGATCCTTCTCTTCTCCAGGTGAGCACCCCCAGCTCTCCCAGCCTGGCTCCAGAGCAGAGGGGCTCCAGCCCTGGAGCAGCTCCGGGGCCTCCTCTGGGCTCTCTCCAGCAGCTCCACGTCCTTGTGCTGCTGGCCCCAGGGCTGGGGCAGCTCTGCAGGTGGGGTCTCACCTGAGCACAGGGGCAGAATCCCCCCTTTCCTGCTGCTGTGGGTGTGGGATGCAGCAGGACAACACATCTCAGATCAGACCAAGGCCAGTCCCAGCCAAGACTGGCTCTCCCTGCCAGCGCTGGGTGAACAGGCAGCAGTTCCAGATCTCTGATAACCCTGGGCAGCCAGAGCCACGGCTCTGAGCTGGCGCACTGCCCTGGCATCCCCCTGGCTATGCACACACAAGCCCTGGCACAGCTCTGGGTGCAGGATCACAACCCGAGCCTGGCACCCACTCGAGGTGCAGCTCAAGCCCTGGCACAGGCCAGAGGCAGCCTGAACCCTGGCACCTGCAAACCGTGCGCTGTTCACCCGCTGTACCGCCAGCAGCACCAGCCTCCCCCTGCTGCAGGTGGGCTTTGAGCTGCAGGGACCCCAGCCCCTGTCCCCAGCACAGGAGCAGCTCCCAGCCCTCGGCAGCTGCACAGGCACCCAGCGAGGCAGGAAATGAGAAAAGGTTGTTTATCAACAGTAACTTCCTGCCCTCACGGGGACCCTTCCCGCACCTCACCCTGCACTGCTGCCCCGTGAACAGCCCCACACCTCCACAGCTGGAACCCCACGGAATTCCCTCATCCCTACAGCTCCCCCAGCAAACAGCAAGGCCTCACTTCCATGTCTCGCCTCCGAGCTGCTCCAATGGATTCAGTTAATTCAGGAATATATTACCTCGCTGCTCTCCCCTCCTCGCATTCCCATGACCTCCCCAGAACCGGGGGACACCTAATCCCAAACTCCTGGCCAGGAGGACTAAACTGGAACAAGACCAGCACCAGAAGTTAATTATAAAAGCAATGGTTTTTGCTGGTTTAGCTGCCTCAACCACCTGTGAGCACCAGTGGAGAGGTGACAGAGCAAGAAAGGAGGCAGAGTGGGGACAGAGCTGCCCCAGAAAATCCAGCTGGGATGACCTGAGGCTGCTGTGCAGGGAGCTGGGGAGTTTCCCAGGACAAGCTTGCCTGGAGAGTCAGTTCTATGAGGAGCAGCTGAGGGAGCTGGGAAAGGGGCTCAGCCTGGAGCAAAGGAGGCTCAGGGGGGACCTTGTGGCTCTGCACAACTCCCTGACAGGAGGGGGCAGCCGGGGGGGTCGGGCTCTGCTCCCAGGGAACAGGGACAGGACAAGGGGAAATGGCCTCAGGCTGTGCCAGGGCAGGGTCAGGTTGGGCATCAGCAGGAATTTCTGCCTGGAAAGGGAGGTCAGGCCTTGGCAGGGGCTGCCCAGGGAGGTTTGGAGTCCCCATCCCTGGAGGTGTCCCAGGAAGGGCTGGAGGTGTCCCTCAGTGCCCTGGGCTGGGGACGAGGTGGGGATCAGGCACAGGTTGGACTCCATGGGCTGGGAGGGCTTTTCCAAGCTGGACAACTCTGTGATCCCAAGAAAAGCACAGCCCCAGGCCTGCCCCTGCAGCCCAGGGACTCTTGGGGTCACCCCAGAGCCAGCTCAGAGCTCAGTGACAGAACCTCCTGCATAGAGAGGACACCTGGAGACAAAAGGGGAGACTCCTGAGCTTGGGGACAGTTTTATGTCACCTTTCAAAAGCAGAAGCACAAAGCACCTGAGAGTTTTTCCACTCCTTAGCACAGCTTTACAGTTTTCCCTACAAACCCCAAGCAGTAGCCAAGGGCCAACCCCAGCACACAATCCAGGACAAGAACCACGGCCACGATTTCAACCCCAAAACACAGGGAAACTTAGGGGAGATTGGAGCTGGAGTCTGACCACAATCCTCCAACATTCCTGCTGAACACACAGATTTGCCAAAGCTGGGGTTTTGGCAGGCCTTTACTCATCCTTTCCTCCTTTTGTCTGCCTGTGCCCTGGCTCTGGGCTATGTGCAACCTTCAGTTGTGAGAGGTCTCAGTGCAGCTTTGCTAAATACGTGGTTTAGCCCTTAAGTGGATTCTGGAAGGGATCAATAGATGGGCAGCAGTGCACAGAGGCTGGAAAAGGGCTGGTCCCACTTCTACCCTCCACTGGAGATCCTGCCACTGTTGCTTCAAAACGAACTGTTAAAAATTACACACAAAAACATATGCAGAGCAACATCAAACATTCGCCTGTGAGCTAGTAAATGATTCCTTAAAAATCTCTAACTGCACTGCATCTCCTGAACAGAGCAGCTATTCTGATGCCTTTCAAGCTGTAAACACAAGGTCCAAATGAATTTATTTATTAAAATATCCCTTGCAAGTCTCAGCCGCAGGTTTCTATTTACATTTGCTTCCCAGCCAGACTTTTCAAATCTTGTTTGAACAGATCCCTCTTCCAGGAGGGTTCTCAGAACCCCAGCTCCTCCCCCTCTCCGTGAGGGGGATTCATCCCGATCTGGGAAGTGTGAGCTGAGCTTTCACAACCCAGTGCTCCAGCCAGGCTCCCGCAGGTCGCACTTGTGGAGTTTCCTGTCCCATTCCTGTCCCACTTCTGAACTTCCCTTTTCTCTGTGCCCGCCCCACACCGGGACTGCACCGAGGCCAGCCTGACGACAGGACAGCACCAAACGCTGTCACGCCGGGGAACTGGGTGACAAAAATCCACCTTTTAGGATTTGCAGCTCTGCCTGGCCTGGGGCAACTCAGCAGCTGCCACTCGAACGAGCTCAGCTGCACGGAAGGCACGGATACACCGCGAACGCTGAGAGCCCCCCGTGCCTGTCACTTGTTCAGGATGTGACTTATGTGCGCTCGCCAGCGCAAATCCAAGCGGCAGTCCCTCCCCCACGCCGCTTCCCAGGGAAATTCCTGCCGGGAAGCATTAAGCAACTGGAGAACAGGTCAAAATAAAACCCCTGCCTCTGCAGGCGCGGGCGGCGGAGCGGAGCGGAGCGGCGGCAGAGCCAGGCGGGCCCCGCCGCAGGTCCCGTCCCCCCGCGCGCGGCCGGAGGCCGAGGCCGCCCCGCCGCCCCCCCG
>VWZT01006329.1:79749-90289 GCA_013397055.1 Pachycephala philippinensis
CCAGCCCCGTTTCTGTGTCACCCCTGGGGACCGCCAGTGTCACCCCCGAGCCCCACTCCTGTTTTCCCCCCAGGGACACCCTGTGTCCCTCCAGGACCTTCCTGTGTCACCCCTCAGCCCCGTTCCTGTGTCACCCCTCAGGACCCCCTCGTGTCCCCCCAGGGTCCCCCCCCGTCCTGTCCCCTCGCCCTGGACGCGGAGCCCCGGCAGAGCCGCTCCGGTGCCGCCCGACGCCGCCTCGCCCCCGCCGCCGGGCAGGGTGGGTTCGGTTCCTCCCTCCCGCAGCTCCCTCCGCGCTCGGTGACCCTGAGCGACCCTCGCCGTCCCCCCCGCGGGGGCTGCGCTGGCAGCTCGTCCCCCGCGCCCTGTGCCAGCCGCCAGAGCCCACCTGGCCCCTTCCATCAGCGTTAATCCCTGTCCCTGCGGGCAGCAGGGCGGTGGGATCCCCGTCCCCGTGTTTGCACCGCTATTGATGTGGCTCAGAAACGATCACGCTCGTGGGTGGGGTCTGTTTTCTCGCCCAACAAAGCTGTCCTTCCCCCCTTGGCCGGGCTGCTGGCGAAGCTGTCTCCAGCCCTTCCTCGCTGAGCAGCTCCTGACCAAGGTAGAGCTGCTCTGACATCATGAAAGAGGGATGTGTCTTTGCCTTTTCCATGCAATCTGTGCCATGGGACAGGCCTGGTACCCAATATCCTTCCATCCCAAGTGTATCACAGGGATTTGTTTGCCTTCTCCTGAACATCTTGTTTTGCAGATGAAGAGTTCAGGTCAGCAGCTTCTCACCTTCTCGGTGACTGGCTCTGGAAAATAAGGATAATTCCTGTCTCAGCTTTCTTGTAGCACGCACTGGTGTAATACGTGCAGATACCCACATCTGGATAAAAAAGAAAATTCTTTTGAGGGGGTTGAACTGGATCTGACTTTTGTGTTTGCTGTAAATCCCTTAAATCACTGGTCCTGCAGCTGTTCGCCAAGGGAATGTGGAGTGTCAATGTAGATCTTAGTGGTGGGTGTAAGTTCACCCCTGTGCACTTCCTCATCTGTGTTGAAACGTCACCCAAAAATTGCACCTCGGACTATAACCCAAAAAAAGACACTCTTAAGCAAGGCTTGGGAAATTTAAAGTGAAAAAAAAGTATCTTTGTGACAACTAAGTGTCGAGAAAGTTATTGCCTAAAACGTCTTAGGGCCTCCACTCGGGGTTTTGCTGAATTTTTGGGCAGCTGTGTGACAGTTGTTAATGTTGTCCCTTTCCATGGCTCTGGGAGGCTGGATGCTGCTGTGGCCAGGGTGTATTTTGGCACTGCTTGGCAGATCCTCGCTGGGATCACATGGCATTCCTTGCCTTTGGAGTTCGTTGGGAAGGTTTATTTCAATTCCCAAAGTTAAAAATAGTCAACGTCATAGTTAAGAAGTCAGCGGGCACACAGTGGCTCCTGCTCCAAACAACTCGTGCTTTTAATAATTACTAATTTAGTAATTAGTATTAGTTGTTGGTCTAACTCTGCAGTTTTGGGGCCCTCAAGAGGAGTATCACCAAGTTCAGTAGGAAGTGTGCACATGGAGATTTTGGAAGTGTTTCCCACTGGTTGGACCAGTGGCTGTTTGTTTCTGGAGTGCCTAAACTGGAAGGCAGAGGTGTTTTATTCCCTGAACTCTGAACTGAACCAGTGATGGTCGATGCGTTAACACCCTTTGGTTACTATTTGGTGTGTCAGGTTTGTGTCTTCACAGTGGAATTTGGCAGGTTTTGGAGTACAAATAGGTTTTCTGTGTGGTGTTTCACTGCCCAAAGATGCCTTAAATGTGTTGTTTCCGTAGTCCTTCCATAAGGTGATGTGGAAACCTGGAGGGAAGTGTCCTGTGCTGGCAATATCAGTTGAAAGGGAGACTCTCCGTTAGCACCTTGGGAAAAACAGCCCATCCATGAGGGAAGAATCCAAATACCTGAGTTATCCAGGTCCACTCAGTTCTCCCAGCATTATTCCCAAGTGATGCAGCAATCTGGCTGAAAATGGGATTTCGAATTCCCGCTGGTGGCTGCAGCTCTCACACTTCCCCAGGTTGGCCCTGCAGCAGCAGAGGCAATCCAGGAGCCTGGAAAGGGGCTTTCCATGGGGGTCCCTGCTGTGGGGAATCCCAGCACAGCAGCTGTGCAGCTCTGGTTGGTTTTGCAGCTGGAAGAGCAGAGTTTCAGGGAAAACCTCCGATGGAGTCTCTGACCTGTAGCAACAAGGAAATGTGGTTTCCAAAGCCCTTGTGTACCCAGTGAGTGACGGGAGGTGACTGGATCCTTGGCTGAGGCTCTCCTGTGTTTGAATAACCCAAGCAGCTCTGATCCCTGGCTCTGGGTTTGCTCAGGGCTCCACCAACAGCCTGGGATAGTCCAGCATGTAAAATCTACTGGAGTGTTTGGTGGTGGCTGTAGGCAGGGACTGGTTCATAGAATCCTGCAATGGTTTGGGTGGGAAGGGACCTCAGGAGCCCATCCTGTTCCACCCCCTTCCTGTTCCACCCTAGGGACACCTTCCACTGTCCCAGGCTGCTCCAAGCCCTGTCCATCCTGGCATTGGGCACTGCCAGGGATCCAGGGATAGCCACAGTTTCTCTGGGCACCCTGTGCCAGGGCCTCCCCACCCTCCCAGGGAACAATTCTTTCCCAATATCCCATTTATCCCTGGCAGTGGGAAGCCATTCCCTGTGTCCTGTCCCTCCCGGCCCTTGTCCAAAGGGCACTCTGAGCTCTTCTGCAAGTTCCCTTCAGGCACTGGAGGGCTCAGTCTTTAGTCTGTAAGGAAAAGAAGGATCTCAAGGATTATTGAAACTGGCCTTTGTTTAAGGAGGATGCATGGGGAAAAGGTTTTAATTCTCTAAAACCAAAGGCCTGTTTGCATATGTAAGGCGAGACATGCTAATAAAGCATTTGTGCTTCACGTTAGTAACTTGTGTTCACTTCACATTTCATCGTTGCACATTGATTAATCCCGATCCATGATGGCTGCTGGGGTATAACTTACTGTCCCTGTAATTCGACATACTCTGACTTTGAGTCACTTCAATCTAATATTTCCTGCTAAAGCAGCAGTTAAGCTTCTGGATGTGCTGAGGTGCCAGCGTGAGTGATTTCATTGCCCCGTCTCAGGCACTATAAATATTCCAGATGGCATTTCTGCAAGAAATCCCAGAGTCATCATAACCTCCCTGGAGAGAGCAGGGCCTCAGCCTCCAGCGCTGCCCTGCTGTTTGCAGGTACAAAAGGAGTAAGTCTTGGAAGACTTAGTCCATCACAAACCATTTTAAATTGTAACTGATCTTCAGCGATTTTCCAGTGCAAAAATAATTTTTGTGGTGTTTGGTTTTGAGAATTGTGGTGACTTCTCAGTTGTGCTCTAGGGATACTCCTCGCTGGGTCAGTGAGCGGGTGCAGCTGTCCCTCTGGGCAGTGGTGGTGCTCCTTGGTGCTCCTCGTTTTAGTGCTTTCCCTGCTGCCACTCCTGCTACCAGCAGATTGTCTTTATTTTGAATGTTAAAAATGTTAGGATATGTAGCTCCCAGTCGGTGTATCCTTGAGATCTTTATTTTTAATGTCTTTTTGTTGGCATTCAGTGTGTCAGGTTGTTGATGGTTTGAAGTGAGCTGTGGAAAAAGGATCCGTAGGAGCTGTGTACACTTTGTGGAGCTCCTTGGGTCCAGCCTTTGGCACCTGGGAACAGGTAGGGAGGGAGGCTCTTCTGGCCAGGATGGCTGCTGAAAAATTTGAATGCCAGAACTGAGCCTAAGCATGTAATCACTGTTGTCTGACTAAGTCCAATGCAAATGAAGATGAGTCACAAAAAATGTTTTCCCATGGAATCTCTAGTAACAGCTCAGGAGAACAAAGGGTGTGTAAGCATTGGGAGATTCCCCCCAGTGCTCCCGATGGAGGTAAAACTTCCCTGGATCTTAACCACTCCTGGAGGTGCAGCCGTATTCTGTATTCCTGAGCTTTACTCACCTGGCTGCAAGTCTACAAATCCAGACATAAAAACCAGTAATTTTTGAGGTTTGTTTTATTTTGAACACAACCAAAGCTGTGCTAGGAGTGTGCAAAACTGTTATTTTAAATGGGAAGGTATGGGAAAACTACTTTGATGAAATTATTATTTTTAATTCTTTGTTTTGCCTTTATTAGAAGTGAATTTTAGTTTGAACCACTTGCTTTGAAATCACTTGATATTGGCACATTGAAGCAGTGAAATTTTTAAAAATTAGTCCTCAGGAGTCCTCAAATAGTAAATCCAAGTTTGTTTGTGCATCCTGGGAGGTTTTGTTCACTCAGGATTGTGATATATTAATGTTGGAAGGAAGGATCCCCAGATAGAAAATGGGGAAAAACTTGGCAGATTTTGGGAAACAAGTGATGGTTTGAATGGTAAAAATGCTGTTGCTGTGCAGGGGTTGCAATGAAATTTGAAAAACAAGTCGTTTCAGGATTCCAAAAAAAGCGGTTACTACAACAGTTGGAAGTACTGGCTTGTCTGTTCCCAGAAGTTGTGGATACCCCATCCCTGGAATTGTTCCAGGCTGGGTTTGACAAGACTTGGAGCAATGTGATCTAGTGGAAGATCTCTCTGCCCATGGGATAGGCTTTAAGGTCCCTTCCAACCCAAACCATTCCATGATTATATCCCGTTTTTGTATCATACCTACAGCTTGCAGGAGCAGCAGCAGCTGTGAGTTGCGTTCATGTTGTGCCCAGAGTCTGCTTCTGACTCCTGGCATGGAGCAGGTGAATTCGGCAAGGAAAAACCCCCATAAACCCTGGCCCAACAAAGCCCCCTGATCCCAGCTCCTGCTCAGTCATTTCCGTGACGTGAACCCGTCAGGCGGCGGGAGAGGCCAAAGTCATTTCCACTTGGAGGTGGCTGCGCTGCAGAACTGGCTGCCAGGGGAATTCTGGAGGGGAAAAGATCGGCGGGTTCAGAATGAAAGTAGAAAATGGAAGTGGATCCGTCCGTGGCCATTGGATGCAGTGCTCTGGATGCAGACTGGAGCTCGGGAATCCCCTTGGCTCTTGGCTGCTGGAGTTTGGACAAGTATTGTTTGGCCTGAAGAAGGGTTGTCCTCTCCTCTGCTGGGACACCGAGGAGAAGGATTACAGAGCAAGCTGGGCTTGTGTGATACTGTACGTTGGTTTGGTTTTGGTTTCGTTTGGTAGGGTTTTTTGGGGTTTTTGTGTGTGTGCATTTTGGGTTTTTCCTCATCTAGGGCTGTGAATAATGAGCAGCAGTTTTGCACACGCCTCACAGAGCTGATGAGAAACTGGGGATGGCTGTGGTGAGGAGCTGAGGAACTGAGCTGGCTGGAAACTTCTTTGTGTAACGTGGCTGTTTTTTCAGCTGAGCTGGATCAGTTCCCTGATGGGGCTCCTTATGTTACCCTCCAAATCTGTGCTGGTGGAGTGATAGGGCAGCAGGGGACATGGCAACAGCGGAGTCAGTGGTGTTTGTACTCAGAATTCCAGGATCATTGAGGCTGGAAAAGCCCTCCCAGCCCATCGAGTCCAACCTGTGCCCAATGCCCACCTCGTCCCCAGCCCAGGGCACTGAGTGCCACCTCCAGCCAGTCCTTGGACATCTCCAGGGATGGGGACTCCAAACCTCCCTGGGCAGCCCCTGCCAAGGCCTGAGCACCCTTTCCAGGCAGAAATTCCTGCTGATGTCCAACCTGAACCTGCCCTGGCACAGCCTGAGGCCGTTTCCCCTTGTCCTGTCCCTGTTCCCTGGGAGCAGAGCCCGACCCCCCCGGCTGCCCCCTCCTGTCAGGGAGTTGTGCAGAGCCACAAGGTCCCCCCTGAGCCTCCTTTTCTCCAGGCTGAGCCCCTTTCCCAGCTCCCTCAGCTGCTCCTGCTGCTCCAGCCCCTTCCCAGCTGCGTTCCCTGCCCTGGACACGCTCCAGCCCCTCCAGGTCTCTCCTGTCAGGAGGGGCCCAGAGCTGCCCCCAGCACTGGAGGTGCCCCAGCAGTGCCAGCACAGGGGACGGGCACTGCCCTGGGCCTGAGAGGTTCCCCATGGAAATTCACTTTCTGGTTGCAGTTCCACATTAACAAACCTCTTGGCACCAGTTCCAGTGCCTGGCCTTCCCTCCTCCCTGCCCCCAGTATGAAACAAACCCCAAACTGGGCTTGCTTCTGTCCCGGTGCAGTTGCTCTCAGTGCCTCGGGCAAAGCTGGTCGGGGAAGGACGCGAACACTGAGGAGCTGCTTCCTTGGGCACAGTCCTGTGCTGGCAGCCCTGCTGCTCCTCTGTCCTTGCACTGACACGCCGTTGATGTGCAGCTCAAACTCACGGGCAGCTGCTCCCCAAATGTGCTGAGTACGATCAGGAGCCGTGCAGGCGCAGGGGAAGGAGAGTGCCCAGGTTGGCTGTTCCAGTTAAGCCAGTGCTATTTCCAGGAGGGAACTGAGCTGTCACTTCAGCAGTGGCAGAGATGAAGAGTTAGGAAGTCACCAATATTTTCTAGGGTAATGTGTGTTAGGATTTGGAGCACAGGCCTGTAGCTTCTTGTGACAGGCTGTATGATCTGTGGGCTGCGTGTGAGTTTTCAGAGGCCAAGCAAAATGTCTGTTGGTAGAAACTTGTTCGTGAACTGCTAAGCAGAAAACCAGCCTTTGTTTTAAGGAGCCAGTGATTAGTTTTTAGTGCCTTGTTGAGTGATAAACACAACTGGGAGGTGCAGAGAAGTGATTTGCTCTTGACTCCTTGGTTTATATCTTTCAAAAGAAAATCTGCTATGCTCTTGCAGAAGATTTTCTTCCCTATGGGGAGGTCCTGGCACAGGGTGCCCAGAGAAGCTGTGGCTGCCCTGGGATCCCTGGCAGTGCCCAAGGGCAGGTTGCATGGGGCTTGGAGCACTCTGGGATAGTGGAAAGTGTCCCTGCCCATAGCAGGGGGTGAAATGGGATGAGCTTTAAGGTCCCTTCCTGCCCAAACCATCCTGTGATTCAATGATTCTCTTTATCCTGAGAAAACACTTGATCTTTTCCACTCTTCAAGTCAATACTGATATTTAATTAGGGGATCGATTGAGAGCCTATTGATGAAAACCTCATCGGGGGATAGGAAGAACCAACCCTGCCTTGAAGGGTTTTAGGCAGATGTTGCTGCCTGTAGTCCAGCAGTGCTGCCTGTGAGGGGTTTTGCCTTGGCAGGCCCCGCTCCCTGTCCCTGCTCCTGGCAGCCCTGGAGCAGGGCGTGGGCTCTCCCCGCCCTGGGTACCCACAGCTTGCTCCGTGCTCCTCCTCCCTGGAGCACGGAAAGCCAGCGTGTCCTTGCTTGTCAGTGAGCTGGAGAACCTCGGGGAGGATGGTGGCTGGGAGAGGGCTGCTCTGCCAGGAAAGCTCATCCCACCTGGGCTTGAGAAATGCCCAGACAGGACACGGGAGCAGAGCAGGTTGCATGGATTCTCCAGGCAGTGGCAGCCAGTGCCTGTTTTGCTCCGTGACTTTTTGATGGCACAAAATAGAGAAGGATTTCAGCCTTTGTTTGTGTAACTCTTGCGAGGGGGAAAGGTACTTCAGAAATGCTTTGTGAAAAACCAGCTTGTCAAATTCCTGGTGCTGAGGGAATTCCCTGTCTGGCCCTGGAGAACAGAGAAGAGACCAGAGCTGCTGCTGCGGCAAGTTGTCTTGAACGTCTGGTGTTTCGGTGCAACTCAACTGTGTAGGTTTTCCTTTCTGCGTGGGTTTGACTACAAGTCTTGTGTGGGTTTAACTAAAGTCTCTGCATGTTTTGGTTCTGTTCTGTAGCTAAAACAACTCCAGGCTTTCTTTCCCACTGGGATTGTGACTGTTCTGTTCTGTGTAACTTGGAGAAATATTTGTGTCTTGCATTTCCAAAATCTGACTTAACGCTCCCGGAGAGAGGCCTGCTCTTGAGAGCCGGGTATGGAATTCCTACAGTGATATCCACACCTGTACAGCTTTTTCCTCAAGGATACTTTTCAAACTGGTGTGCTTTCATGTTTGGATCCGCTGAAGCAGTTGTTGGACTAGGAGGAGTGCTGAAAATGGTCTCTTCCCAAAACCGTGGCTCTGGTGTGGCATGCTGCTGCTATGTGTTCTGGGAGCTCCTTTGTTGCTGGGGGGACTGGGATCAGCATCATGCTTGGGGAGCCTGGCCCATGAGCTGAGCTTCAGAACCCTTAAAAGCAGTGGTTCCACGGGTGGGTGGTGCTCTGGTAAGTTCAGGTGACATCTCAGGGTGTCCAGGTGGGTGGCTGACCTGGGCTGGGTCAGGGTATGGTACCACCCACTGGATTTATGGAAGGTTCAGGAACGCTGGGCTTTGTCATGGCACATCTGCACTTTGCCTCTGTTTCCTGACAATGTTCCCTGAATGGGTTGTACCTGGTCCCAGATAAGTTACTCTGCTTCTGAGATCGTTGTGTCTTAAGTGGGTCTCACCAGCATTGTAATCTTCTACAGTAAAGGCGGTTTTACATTTCCCTTCAGGTGCTCAGTTATTGACTTTGGGCGCTTGGACATAGGAATTCACCTCTTGGTGTCTGACATATTCACATGCCAGGTGTCATCTCCTGCCCTTCTAGCCATGGCCATGGTGCCTGTTCTTCCTCACCACCAAATCTCCCTGGCAGGAGACTTCCCTGAGGGCACCACTTCGACTGCACCTTCATTATTGCAGATCTATAATAAATGTCTGAACTTAGGTCATTAAAATGCTGATAGCAGTACCCAGAAGTTTCCAGTTCCTCAGGTAGCAGCATTGATTTCACACCTTCCAAGGCTTGCTGCAGGCTGTGTCTCATCCATCCTCTCCTCTTCCTTCTCCGAAGTGGGATTGCTGTGGCAGAACGAGCTCGTTAGAAGCTGAGCTGTCACCTCCATCTCTGTGCACGTGGCAGGACGTGCGTGTGCCTCTGTCACTTGAGAGGGAGCTCAGATGTGGAGCCTCAGCACAGCTGTCTAATTGCTGGTTAAAGGAGTCCCTCCGACGCTCCTGATTCCTTGAGCGTGCTGGGAGGTGCTTTCATCTCCAGGGAACTTTTTGATCTTCCCAATAAACAACGAAGTTACTTACTTAGTTATTTTAGCTACACAAATCTCTGGCGAAAGCAAAGGTAACTCCTGTCTAGTTCTTTGGGATTTGTGCTTCCTGTTGGTCTGGGACAGCATGGGAATGTGAGTTCTCTGGGAAGTCTGCTGTGTCTCATTCCTGTTCCAGTGAGCAGAAATGCTGTGGGTTCCATCAAAGGGGCTCAGAAACTCCCCCTGCAACAGCATTGGACCGGCAGTGTCTGCTCAGCTGAGGTGGCCATGTGCCTCAGGGATGTGTCCCCAGCCTCAGGGATGTGTCCCCAGCCTCAGGGATGTGTCCCAGCCTCAGGGATGTGTCCCAACGTGCTTGAGGCCTTGACCCAGCCAGAGAGCAGGAGATGGAGCTGCCTGGGTTTGGGTCATGGAATGACAGAATGGATTGGGTTGGAAGGAATAGTTAAGCTCATCTTATTCCATCCCCTTCCATGGGCAGGGGCACCTTCCACTATCCCAGGTTGTTCCAAGCCCCAGTCCAGCCATGGACTGTGTCAGAGAACAGCATCAGGATTTGCAGGAAAAGAGCTGAGGTTGCAGCAGAGCTCTGCCAGCAGCTGGAGCAGCAGCCCCACAAGGCCCAGGGTGACAAACCACAGCGCTGACAGGCGCTGTGACCACACGGTGTGGCAGCTCCGGCAGCAGCTGGGTGACAGCACCTGCACTTGCTCACAGCAGGGCATCTCACACCATCTCTGTCGCCTGCTCCTTCTGCCTCTCGGCCACCTGCAGGGTTCGAAGCTCTTTCAAAGCTGGTGGCCACGATCAGATGCTCTGATGGTCATAAGGAGACCTTGTCCAGCAGGAATCTCCCCTGACTGCAGGGCTTTTGATGGGATCCAGAGCAGGTCTGACACCGTGGGAAATGGGATCCCCACCTCAGGTCCTGTCCTGTCACCCAGGGCCAACAGCAAGAGTGATACAGTCTGTGGAGCATGGACTTTGTGCTTCTGTTCCCTCACAGCAGGGCTGTGTTAATTTGGGTTTTCTGGGGTGTCTCACTGCCCCGAGGACAGCAATGCCAGCACCTCTCTGCATTTGTGTTCCAGTCACACACCACCTGCAGCACAAATTTTCCCAATACCCAGATCAAGTTTTCCCTGTTAGGATCAGTGTCGAACACCTTCCGTCCTTAGCAGCAGGCTCAGGCAGCACCAGTTGGGACACCCAGCACCCAGGGCCTAAAGGGGCTCCAGGAGAGCTGGAGAGGGACTTGGGACAGGGGCCTGGAGGTACCAGGACCAGGGGGAATGGCTTCCCACTGCCAGAGGGCAGGGATAGATGGGATATTGGGAAGGAATTGTTCCCTGGGAGGGTGGGGAGGCCCTGGCACAGGGTGCCCAGAGAAGCTGTGGCTGCCCCTGGATCCCTGGCAGTGCCCAAGGCCAGGCTGGATGGGGCTTGGAGCAGCCTGGGACAGTGGAAGGTGTCCCTGCCCATGGCAGGGGGTGG
>VWZT01006329.1:90608-117318 GCA_013397055.1 Pachycephala philippinensis
AAGATCAGAACCTGCTGCTGTGCTTTTTATTGATGCTGAGGGGTTAATTAATGAAAGGTTTTTCTGCTGTGTGAGTTGCTGTTCAGTAATTGGGAACATCCCCGGTGACGTGGCAGCTGTTCGTTAACACCTATGGAGTGTATGGGGTATTGGAGCCTCGGAGGGAACATCCTGCAGGAAGCCTGGGCACAGCACTGTTCCTGGAGCCTGTGTCCTTCATCAGCCATTCCCTGTTGGAAATGTCACCCAGCCAGGGCTGGCTCACAGCGATCCCCAGCCCTTTGTGAGCAGCAGTGATGCTGAGGTCACATGTGGGGTGGCAGTGCTGGTGCCTCACTGATGGCAGCGTGTGCTCGGTGCCAGCAGTGACAGAACTCTCTGCTCTGGGCAGCTTGGCTTGGGACACTCTCAGAAATAATGGGATTATTTTGTGTTTGTGAGAACAGAAACGGATTTTCCAGCAGTAAATCGTCACATGCATCCTTTTGGAGCAGCTTGGTCCAGGGCAAGGTGTCCCTGCCCATGGAACAGGCTGAGCTTTAAGATCCTTCCCAACCCAAACCATTCTGGGATTCAGTGATTCCATGACAGTGAATTGAGTGGCTGAATCTTTTAATGACCTCCCAACACAGCGCCTCCTCTTTGGTAAAGCTGATGCATTTCTGAATGAATTCACTTCCCTTCATTTATGTGTTATCTGTCTTGTCCATCTGCTGAGTATAAATTAGCCAGGATAAGTGTTAACTTGAATTTTATTTTTATGTAATTTGAGGGCAGAATTACCATTGCAGCAAGTAGTGACAAATTCTGTGTTTCATAAATAGCAGTTTATGGGAAAGCAGATTCATGTACTGTATTTATTTCCTAGCTAACAAATATAGCTTAAGTAGGGTGAGACATGCATGAAAACTGATTTAATTGGCTGTAATTGAACTTGAACATATTTAATTCATGTCCTTGGTGGTTTAGAGTAGAATTCCAATTGCAGACTGGGCTGTCTGGAGTCCAGACTTTCCCTGCTGTGACTTTGGGTGTAGGACCTGATGGGCTCCTCCTGACAGTGGGATTTGTGAGATGCAGCTGCTTCGTGTGATGCCCTCCCTAAAAACAGGGCTGATAAAGGTGCCTGGACCAGAGTTAATTGAGTATATTGGAAAATGAAAGATGTAATGGCAGGGAATTAAATCAGCCCTCAAACCTGGAATTAGCTGACACTGAGCAGAGGTTACTGCTGCATGGGAACAGCTCTGAAGGAAGTTCTGTTTCTTGCTAGAGCTTCATTTCCTTTTTTTCCCCCTTAGTACCTTATGAATAAAAACCTTATTGTCTCTCTTGTCTCTTGGTATGCAGAAAACATCACTAAAATAGTTCCTTTGTTCATTTTCTTTTGTTTTGTTTGTGGGAGCCTTGTGTAAGGTTTAGCTGCTGGAATAACAAAATGATCAAATTTCTTTTTTCTGGAAGAAATAACTGCTTGTGTTGAAGCTGTGGTCTCGGGGACCTTAGTGACAGTGTAGGTGGTGTCAGCAGGAACCTGGAGCCTTCTTTCTGCACAGAGATTGTTTTTCACATGTAGATTTGAACTGTGCTTTCATGTGACTTCTGAAACTTCTTCCCTGAGGAGTGTGGGTCAGTCAGACCTCCCTGGACAAAAGTTGCACTGCTGTTTGTAAGTGAGAGGATGAGGAGGTTCCATCAGTGGCTCTGGCCTCAGAAATGGCCTCTGTCCCTGCCTGTGGCCAGGTACTGCCAGGGGGGATGCCAGAGGATGATGCCAGGCTCTGCTCCGTGGTGCCAGTGACAGGACAAGGAGCAGTGGCCAGAAACTGGAACACAAGAAGTTCCTCCTCCACATGGGAAGCACTTCTGTCCATGGAGGGTGACAGAGCCCTGAAACAGCTGCCCAGGGAGGATGTGGAGTCTCCTCTGGAGACGTTTCAAACCCACCTGCTCCAGGTGACCCTGGTTGGACAGGAGCATCTCCAGACGTCCCTTCCAGCCCCAGCAGTTCTGGAATTCTCTCTGAACCTCCATAGTTGTGTGGGATCCCAGTGTTTGTCGGCATGACTGGGGTGCCAGGTACACTCACTGCTCCCAAAACTTGTGCAGCTGTGCCTTGAACACGTCTGCTGAGTGGATGCTGAAGTTAAATGTGTTGGATTCGGAGCTGTTGGAAATGGCTGTCCCTTCATGTCCCGATCACTTGGGAAATGCTCCATTTTATGGGAAGTGCTCCTCGCCCTGGTTATCTCCCGAACTTTGCCCAGGCGCTGATATGGAGGGTGCTGGCTCAGGAATCAAACCACCAGATCAGAACTGTGCCACGAAGCCTTGGCCCACTGGCTGAGGCTCTGGTCCCGGGGACTGCCCTGGCCGTCAGGTGACCGCTGTGGGACGTGGCTGTGGGCACTGCCCAGCATTCCCTGGAGTGTTCCTGGCACGGCTGCAGCGGCCGGAGCTCCCCCAGGTCCCCTGCCCTGTCTTTGCCACAGTGGGAGAGCCACGTTGTCCCTTGGTGCTGCCTCAGCCTCCTCCCCAGCTGAAATCACCACGGGTGTGTTTGTTAATCCCCCAGATGAGCACTGGAAGGGGCTGCCCGGGGAGGTTTGGAGTGCCCATCCCTGGATGCGGCACTCGATGCTGTGGGGACAAGGTGGGGATTGGGCACAGCTGGGACTCGATGATCCTGGAGGGCTTTTCCAACCCAAATGATTCTGTGATAACTCATCTCAGGTGTGGCTGTGTGTGCCATTGTCCCTTCCTGGGAACCTGGAGGAGGATGTGGTGCCTCTCAAGGAAGGGTAGGTAGAAACAGGTTGGTTTGAGCTGTTGGGGATTTAACTTCAGTCCCTTGAGTCCCCTTTCCCTCCAGCCCCCCAGGCAGCCACCTCTAACTAAGGTTTTAAGCTCACACACCTTAGTTCCTCCCTTGGAGGAGCTGTCACCTTCACTTTACAGAAAAGTTGAAATTTATTTGCAAAGATTAGTACAAAATTCATGACTGGAAGTTTGTGTCCAGGTCAGTATTTAAATACCTGCAGCAGATGGAGTGAGGGACCTGGAACTTGGGGTCGATGTGGAGCTCTTGGGAAGGCCCTGTGTGTCATCGTTGAACAAGGAAGAGACATTTGGAAATGCCTCCCAGGCAAATCCATGGGATGGGACCTCAGCTCTGTGTCTGCTGCGTGGTGCCGGGGCCTTTCCCACCTCCTGATTATTTGAATTTTAACTCCAGGTGTGGTGTTGAACAGCACTTCCCATTGTAATCCATCTATTAACGTGAGCAGTGCTGCTTGAGGAGCAGCAGCTTCAGGGAATTCCTGATGTATTGATACTCTGCTTCCTTACAGCCCTGTGGCTTCCCAGACCTAAATGTGTGGATAGAATCCGTATTTTTTAGAAGAAAAAAGTCATGTTCAGCTGATAAAAGGATTTACATCTGCAAGTATCCAATGTGTGATAGCAAGGTAATGGAATTCTCCCTGTTGGAGGGAGTAAAGTGAACAAAGGAGATCTCAAGGTTTGTTCCTGGAAGTGATTAATATTTTAATGTAGGTGATGAGCAGTGGAGGGGTGGAAGGTCCCCACTGCCATGGAGGTGCAGCAGCCTGCTCTGTGGGGAACACACAGCTCCCTCCACCTCTGTCTCCTTGGTCACTTCATGTTTTTAATATTTTTTAATATTGCTGCCAAGTGCTCTTAAAGAATTCTTGGCCGCAATATTGCCTTTTGTAGTGACTTACCTCAGGCGTTCATTTGTGATTTTTAATACAAATCTCAAAAATGGTCATGGAGAAGGTTTCAGGTGAGACTTGCAGTGAGACAGCTTTGGTGCCCTACATTTGCTGTGCCTCCCTGAGAGGGCCAATGGCAGAGACCTCAGCTGCTCACAGCTCCTCTGCTGCTTTGAAGGGCAACATGAGCACTTCAGAAAGGAATTTCCAGTTAGGAAAGTCTCCTTCACTCCTGGAGTTCTGAGTCCTGCAGTTGGGGATGTTGTTCATCTCTGAATTGGTTGGTGCTGCAAGGGCAATATGAGATGGGTTTGGGAAGCTCCAGTGGCAGGAGGATCCCCAAATTCTTCTGGCAGTGGAGATGTGGATGAATTCCCAGCATGTGGCCTTTCCCAGACACCGGGTCAGGCTGGATAACAACGGCCTCCTATTGTCTGGGGGGGATTAAGCCTGGGATTTGGGGGGATAGAAGCCAGAGTACTGGATTTGTCACCAAAATGAATATTCAGCGAGTCCCTGATGGGCTGGTCAGGGCTGGTTTGCATAAATCAGATCTCCCTGTACCCTGGTGGGGACGTGTGACAGCGACTGAGGCACACAAATGCATCCAGGAGGGGAATGTAGGTCACCCCGAGGAGCTGCTGTCTCGCAGGACTGTCATCTGCTTCGTTAAGAATAGATTAATTGGGAGGAGATGATCTGGCACCAGTGCTGCTGGTGCTGCTGCTCCTGTCCCGTGTCCTGCCTTACATCACCAGCTCTGGAATTTCTCTGGAGTGGTGTGGGATTGGGGAAACTCGGCCTGGAAGGGCAGTTTTATAAAGTACTGGGAAATGGGGGATTCAGGACAGAGCCGGCGGTCACTAAGAGGGGCTGGTAGAGCTTGAGCAGCCTCTTGGCAAGGAGATACACTTGGGTTTAAGAATCTCTAATTTAGCAAATTTTGTGTTAAAAGCTGAAGTGCCTCGTTTGGATTTTGGGAATCGACTGCATTCCTAAAAATAGATGCTGGAATTAAGTTTTTTTTTAAAATACACACACTCATGCTAGTAAATGTCACTGGATAAGAGTCTTAAACTTATTTTTACAGAGTGAGATCTGGTCATAATTCCTGTTCTTGATACCTGCTCTAGAAAATACCAATTTTCAGGATACTGCAGATCCCATGGATCCCCAGCAGCTGGATACAGCTATTCCCATGGGAGTTTCTGTGCTGTTACTATGAGTGTTACCCAGAAAAGCAGTTCTGTATAGCTTTTTTTCTGTGCGGCTTTTGCCGTCGTGGGATGGGTGGATGGGTGGATGGGTGGATGGGTGGATGGGTGGATGGATGGGTGGATGGGTGGATGGGTGGATGGATGGATGGATGGGTGGATGGATGGAGGCTGCTGACCTTGGGATAAAGCAGGGAATGTTTACCCAGGTGACAGTTCAGGGGGGGAAGCAAAGGGTGCAAGGGGTGGTTTGGTGAGTGGATGATGAGAGAGCTTTTGGGGAATGGCCTTTGGGGAAGGAGAGGCCTTTGGGTGATGGACTGAGGATGGGAGGGTTGGCACCAGGGACTGGATGTTTGGGAAAAAGCTGTTAGCACTGTTCATGTCATCAGTTGTGGCTGGTGGAATTAAAGTAATTAAATCACTTGACTCTGTTCCCATGGTCCTGCCAAGCCCAGCTTGAGCCAAACCAGGCTCCCAGGCAGGACCTGCACCTTCAGGGGGGAGTTTCTCTTACCCACTTGTGGAGCTGTCTTAGGCCACTGGAATGGTTGGCCTTGATGGTCTTAGAGGTCTTTTCCAGCGTGGACGATTCCGTGATTGTGTTCTGTAAATGAGCTAAGTGCACGTTTCCCGAGGTTTCAGCTGAGGTGTGTGATACTTTAATTCATGAGAGGTATGTGTTAACTTTATTCAGATGCAGCTTCAGGTGCTCTGTCAGTGCTGAGCTGTCATGACTTGAAACCTTGCAGAGCAGGACGAGTGAGTTCCTGCTGCAGCTCTGGTTTGCACACTGCACTGGGAAAAACTTCCTGCACAGAAGGTGAAACACCTGAACTAATTGAATTTCTGCTTTGCTAACACATAAATCCATGGTTTACTCGTACCTTGCGTTCTTTGTTACACTCCTGGTCACGGGATGTCAGAAATGATGGAACTGAAGGTGTAGGAGAGGAGAGCAAAGACAGCCAGGAGGCCGTTCCAGTGTCACTGTGCTGACTGATACTCTCTGGGTTGTTGCCAGGGCTGCTCCTGCTTCTCCCTGTAGCTGTGGGAGCCCAGGGTCTCTGGGAGTCCTGCCCTGCCTCTGTTCATTTCCTGGGGCCCCTTTGCTCCCTCTGCTCCCGCTCCGGGCACCGTGTCTCAACAAGTCAGGCAGGTACTCCCTATACTGCCTGTGGAGCCCTGAGTCACTGCAGCTTGGGAGGCTGAGGGAACTCCCATGGCAGTTTGTACCACGACCTGGAGTCCTTCTGGGGAGCGTTTATTGTGGGTCTGAGCGGTGTGGGAGCAGCCTGTGGTTATGAGAGGGCTGGGAATGTGCAGCGTGGCCCAGCAGTTCCACCGAGCGTGTGCTGCCTGTGTGCACTGGGGCCCTGCATCATTTATAACTTGGGCTGCAGCTCTTTGTGTGGGCTTGTCTTAGGCCAGCAGCAGCACTTGGGTTGTCTGATCCAGGTGTTCCAGGGGATTCCTGTTTGGTCCTCTGCTCTCCATGGCTGGCTCGGTTATACGGGCAGAGAGTGCCAGGACAAGGGGGAATGGCTTCCCACGGGCAGAGGACAGGGATATTGGGAAGGAATCCCGATATTCCTCTTGGGAAGGCCGTGGCACAGATTTTTCAGAAGCTGTGGCTGCCCTTGGATCCCTGGAAGTGTCCAAGGCCAGGCTGGATGGGGCTTGGAGCACCCTGGGACAGTGGAAGGTATCCCTGCCCATGGCATGGAGAGGGATAAGATGAGCTTTAATGTCCCTTCCCACCCAAACCACTCTGGGATTTGATGAATGCTTTTTTTTCTATTGCCTCAAAGAATTCCTTGCCACATGTAAGTGTAGGAAGGATCCATGCAGGAATGGGAGTTCTCCCCGGGATGTGTGTGGGAAGCAGGGGACGTGTGTGCTGGGATGTCTCTGTACACACACACACACCAGCAGGTGAGCTGCGTGTGCAGGAGCTCTCCCCCGAAGGAGGAGGAGCAGCTGCTGGATTTACTGAGCTACTCTGCTGTTTACTCAGGGGATTAAGTGTGTTTGAGCTCCGAGAGCAGGGTGTGTGCAGGGCTGTGGAGTTTGGGCATCCTCCTGGCAAAGGCACGAGCAGAATTGGTGCTGCCTGCTGGGTTTAAACCAGGGGCACCGTGTGTTTGCAGCTTGTCAGACCCAGAGCATCCATAGGCCTCATGTTTTGATTCCATCCCTGGTTTTTTGTTGCTGATCAGGCTGCCTTTCCCTCTTCCCACTGTCCTTCCCGTGTGCCTGACCATGCCACACGTGATCAGGGCTGAACACAAGGAAGAGTTCAAATGCAGTGCAATCCCTCACTCCTAATGAATAAATGTTTTGTTAGGAGGAGTAGCCGTGGTCTGAAATGTCAGTTCCTTACCTGGAGCTGGAATTTCCTGGTACTGTTTAAAAGAAGCCAGGTGGTCCCAAGCTTTCAGGTTTCCTCCTCGCCGTCTCTGATAATTTCATTGTCAGGGAGTGAGTTTTGAGACTTTGCCTAGTGACTCCTTCTGCTGTTCTATTGGAGCTTTCTCCTGAGAAAGAAGAATTCCCAAAGCGCTGATGGTCAGAGATCCTCCTGGTAGAGAAGTTGATGGGACTGGGGGAGGACAATGTGGGTTCCAGCTCCCCTTTGGAGCCCCAAAGGGGGTTCCTCCCCTCTGCAGCTGGGTGCTGTGCTGGCTGCCAGAGGTGGCAAAGCCAGATTGCAGGAGGAATTGCCATGAGTGCCAAGGCTTGTCCCAGCCAGCCTAAAGCTTCCCACTCCCTCCCACGTCAGCTGAGTTTGGCTCCCTGATAAAACGCAGGCTTTCACTCAAGCCTTTGCCAAAGGATGGGGCTGGGAACAGCTTCAGTTTCTCTTTCCTAAATACCCTTATGAGAGAGCTGTGATTCTTACAAGTGGCCCTTAGTGATGGAGGCCTGTTCCTTTCATATCTCCATGGACAAGGGAAAGGAGACACCCCAAGGAGCTGGGAGGGGCTGCAGGAACTGGAGCTAAGCAGGGTAATCATGGAATGGATCATGGATTGGTTTGGGTTGGAAGGGACCTTAAAGCTGAGCTCCATGCCATGGGCAGGGACACCTTCCACTATCCCAGGTGGCTCCAAGCCCCTTCCAGCCTGGCCTGGAACACCTCCCTACACCAATCCAGCTCTAGCAAATGCTTTAATGGCCACAGAAAGGCACAAACCTTGTCTTTACTGCCTCACTTTTTGGAAATTCCTGCGTCAAGTGAAGAAAGTGCTTGGGCAGACAGAAGGAAACTGCTGCTGTCTTCACTGAATTAACAAGTCTCCCATTCACGAAGTGTGAAGGAATGAGGCCTCAGGACTCACAGCTGTCCCAGGAGCACAGGCTGTGCCATACCTGGAGTCAGTGTGGAGCTGGGATCCTCCAGGTGTGCTTAGAGCTTACACAGGGCCCAGGAAACAGCCCCAAAATGCCTTTATTTAAATAACAAAAATGCAATAAAGGAGAACTGACAACAGCAGCAATAATTAAGCCTGGGAGCTTTTAAAATTGCAAAATTAACTTGGGGGTGGAAAGCTTTGTCTGGTCTTTCTAAATACAGCTGTTTTTCACCCTGAGTTCCCCCGAGTCTCAAGAGAGATGTATTAACCTTAGTGCAGAATCCCAGAATCCCTGGCTTTGGAAAAGACCCCCAAGGCCATCGAGTCCAAGCTGAGCCCGATGGTCACCTTGTCCCCAGAGCACTGAGTGCCACCTCCAGCCCTTCCTTGGGCACCTCCAGGGGTGGGGACTCCAAACCTCCCTGGGCAGCCCCTGCCAAGGCCTGACCACCCTTTCCATGGAGAAATTCCTCCTTAGTCCTCCAAGCCCTCCCAGTAACAAACTTCCCAAATATATCAAGTTCAGAACTCTAAACTCTTCCAAGACAAGGCAGCTCTTGCAAAGAAGCTTTAATGCTTCAGAGTGTCATTGACTCAGAGCAGGCAGCCGTTAACCTTGGTTATCAGTTAAGATAATTATTAATTATTTCGTAAGAAAGCTTCAGCAGTAAATCCACTTTCTCTTTCCAAGGAAAGCCCGGCACAAGCGCATCAGGCAAGAGCTGAGGGTTCTGCTTTTAATTAAGCTCTTAATGATCTCAGTTACTACTTAAGTCTTTCAAAACATTTCTTCTGCGAGGGATTCAGACCTGCACAGTGTGGATGAACACCATCCCAAACCACACTCTATATTTTAAGTGCCAGCACTACTTTCCAGAGGCTTTCCAGGAACCGTTTTCTCCCGCCTTCGCCCTTCAGCACAGAACAAGGTCTCAGTGTTGGTTTTTCCAGGTGTTGTCCCCAGTGCTGGGTGCTGGGACTTTGCTGGGACAACGATTTCCCTTGGTGTGAGAAGTTTTGGAAGCACGAGCTCAGACAGGAGAGTTTATTTTGGAGGGGCAATAGCAAAGGCCAGGCCAGGGGCTGTTTGTGCCCGGGCACTGGCTCTGCTGGGTTCCAGCCCTGGGGATACCTGTGGAAGAAAACATGGATTACATAAACATACACACCTGTTAGGGAAAAGCCTTGACTCCTCATCTTGCTAAAAAATAAAACCCAGACAAAACCTGAACTCTGTTTTGGTGGTACAGTGACTTCATTTATATCTGACATTTACAGATTAGATAATCCAGCAATAATCCCCATCCCTGGGAGTGTCCGAGGCCAGATTGGAGCAGTCTGGGATAGTGGAAGGTGTCCCTGTCCCATCCAGTGGGACTGGATGGGCTTTAAGGTCCCAGTCCAAACCATTCCATGGCTTTATAGTCAGGTGGGACTCTTGGAGAAGGTGCTGTGGCTCTGGCTGAGGGTGACACAGCACTGGGAGGGGCACAGCTGGGCACGGCCGTCCAGACACCTCCTGGTGCTCCTCAGGAGATGGGAGTGTGCCCTGAGTTCTGCCACGGGAACTCAAGGTGTAGAGAGCTGTTCTTTGAGTACACACTTAAAAATCCTGCCTGTTGTCAGAGCCTGTGGCACAAGGCTGGGCAGCTTGAATACACAAGATTTGAATTACAGAGTCACTGAGGCTGGAAAAGCACTCTCAGGCCATCAGGTCTGACCATGCCCAGCACTGCCAGGGCCACCACTGCCCCATGTCCCCAGGTGCCACATCCACAGGGCTTTNTGAATACACAAGATTTGAATTACAGAGTCACTGAGGCTGGAAAAGCACTCTCAGGCCATCAGGTCTGACCATGCCCAGCACTGCCGGGGCCACCACTGACCCTGTCCCCAAGTGCCACATCTACGGGGCTTTTCAATCCCTCCAGGGATGGAGACTCCACCCCTGCCCTGGGCAGCTGTGCCAGGGCTGGACAGCCCTTTCCATGAAGGAATTGTTCCCAATATCCAACCTGACCCTGCCCTGGCACAGCCTGAGGCCGTTCCCTCTCCTCCTGTCCCTGTTCCCTGGGAGCAGAGCCCGACCCCCCCGGCTGCCCCCTCCTGTCAGGGAGTTGTGCAGAGCCACAAGGTCCCCCCTGAGCCTCCTTTTCTCCAGGCTGAGCCCCTTTCCCAGCTCCCTCAGCCGCTCCTGCTGCTCCAGCCCCTTCCCAGTTCCTTTGCCCTGATGAACCCGAGGATGAATTTGTGCACGTTCGCTTTTCTTCCCCGAGCTGAGCACACGTGGTGCTGGTGCAGGGTGTGCACAGCAATTATTAATGAATTACAGACAAATGCAGTTGTTCCTCTGCTGCTCTTGGCCTGTGCTGGGTGGGATGTGCTGTGTTGGGTGGGACAGTCCTGCAGGATGGGATGTCCCTACAGCATGGAATGGGTTGTGCTTGCAGGATGGCATGGCATGGCATGGCATGGCATGGCATGGCATGGCATGTGCCTACAGAGTGGGATGTACCTGCTTGGTGGTATGTGCCTGTGGGGTGGGATGGGATGTGCCTGTGGGGTGGATGGGATGTGCCTGTGGGGTGGATGGGATGTGCCTGCAGAGTGGGATGTGCCTGAGGGATGGGATGGGATGTGCCTGCAGAGTGGGATGTGCCTGAGGGATGCCTGTCAGGCTCCAGCTCCCAGCCGTGCCCTCCTCCTGCCCTACATTCCGCTTCCTCCCGCCCAGCGTCCTCCCCGTGCTCAATGGGGGCTTTGTTTGGAAGGAATGCAAACAAAATTCGGGCTGTGTGAAAAGGGCCAGCTCATCATTTGTAGCTCTGCAACGGACTGGAAAATAACTATTTCTCCCTCCCTCTCGTACTAGTGGCTGTGGGTCTGTCACTTGTCAAGAACAGTCACTTTGTGATTTAGTGGCAGAGGAGGGATCTTGGCAGGCCCTTGGCAGGGGCTTGGGAAGGTGTAAAGTCATATGGAAGTGATTATGGACTTAAAACTGTTCTGCTGATGCAGGTCCTGGCTCTTTGTTAACATCTTACACCTGAGACAGCTGGAAACACAAATCCCCTGAGCCAATAGTTCTGTATCCACCAGGACATTCAGGGTTTAAACCTGCACAGGTACAGGTGGAGCTGTGGGCAATGTTCCCTGCAGGTGTGGGATGGAGGGGCCTGGCTTCAGTGTCCAGTCTGACCTGGCAGCCCCTGGAGCTGCTCCTGGGCCGTGTTTGCCGTGGCTGGGCAGAGGAGACTCGGCGTTGGTGTAAGGGCAGTGTTGGCACTGCCCGTGGGATCAGCTGCTGGTGCTCCTTAAAGCCTTGGTACCCCCAGGCCAGGAACCCAGAGACTCCATAAATGCTTCTGTTCTTTCTAAAGCTGAGTTCAGGTTTGTCACACTGGGGCCCATGGAATCACTGAATCCCAGAGTGGTTTGGGTGGGAAGGGACCTCAGAGCCATCCAGTGCCGCCCCTGCCAGGGTCAGGGACACTTTCCACTGTCCCAGGGTGCTCCAAGCCCCAATGTCCAGCCTGGCTTTGGACACTGCCAGGGATCCAGGGGCAGCCACAGCTGCTCTGGGCACCCTGTGCCAGGGCCTCCCCACCCTTCTCAGGGAACAATTCCTTCCCAATATCCCACCTAGCCCTGCCCTCTGGCAGTGGGAAGCCATTCCCTGTGTCCTGTCCCTCCATCCCTTGTCCCCAGTCCCTCTCCAGCTCTCCTGGAGCCCCTTTAGGCCCTGCAAGGGGCTCTGAGCTCTCCCTGGATCCTTCTCTTCTCCAGGTGAGCACCCCCAGCTCTCCCAGCCTGGCTCCAGAGCAGAGGGGCTCCAGCCCTGGAGCAGCTCCAGGGCCTCCTCTGTGCTCTCTCCAGCAGCTCCACGTCCTTGTGCTGCTGGCCCCAGGGCTGGGGCAGCTCTGCAGGTGGGGTCTCACCTGGGCAGAGGGCCAGAATCCCCCCCGTTCCTGCTGCCCACACTAGGGGATCAGCCCGGGGCATGGGAGGTTTTGGGCTCTCATGTCCAGGCTCTCACCCACCAACACCCCCAGGCTGCTCTAAGCAACAAGTGGGAGACTGGGAATTGGAAGGAGGTGCAGAAGTGAGCTGGGACCCGTGAGGATGTGCCTGTTGTTAGTGTGAGCTGTGCTGAAGGGCAGTGACCATTTCTATATCTTAATTGGAACATACGGAATTTATAGGATTTTTGTAAGCCTGGCACTATTCTTCCAGGTTTTCCCGTGAATTCCAGCTTGCCCTGCTGAAGGTGATAAATATCGACACTTAATGAGGGAGTAATTTCATGCTCATCTTTAATTCATGAGCTCTGTCATTATCCCCCTGTGATGACGAGATGTCTGCTCTTCAGCCAGTCAGGTTTTGTACCCGTTACCCTCTTCAGCTCTTTCCTGAACTGAATTTTCCTGGAAACCTCCCCATATCCGTACCCTGTTTTCTGGGAAGCCTTTGTGTCTCTGCTTTTTGTTGTCAGCAGCCTCGGGCTGAACGGGCACCACAGGCACACAGGAGTCTCCTTTTCCCAGTCTGTTGAAACTCCTTTGGAATTATTTCGAGGGAAATACATTGCTATGTATGACAGCCTTCCTGTTCTGAAGGCTGAACTGGTATTACATTGGAATGGGAGCTGAGTATAACATGGGATTAGAGATTTATTTTATCCCCAAATACTGGAGTTGGCTAAATCCCTTGCAGTGCAGAGAAGAGTTAATTTCCTTGGCTGGGTTAATCATTTACTTTATCTTAACACATAAAAAGTGGCTCTCAAACATCCTACTGGAGTTGGGCACAGCCCAGAAGTAACTGTCACCATATAAAATATTTTGTTTCTCTTATTTGGTGTTCATTTGTTTGGTTGTGTTGCTGGGGACACAACACAGTAGCAAACCACTCCCTGAAATGCTGAAAAATCCGCGGCTGGGTGGCTTTGGGGCAGGTTTGTGTCTTGGCAATCAGTCATGCAGCAGGTTTGTGTTTCCAGTCACATTTGTGTGATAGTTAATACATTGATTCAGAAACGTAACTTAATGTGAGGGATGCAGCTGGGGCTGACTGGAAAACAAAGGAGCACTGACCTGAGCTGGGCGGGAGGTCCCAGGCTGCCATCCTGGGATTAATGCACAGCCTTGGCCTTAAGTCACTGCAGGGCTTTAAATCCAGGAATCCCAGAATTCTTCAGGTTGGAAAAGCCCTCCAGGATCATCGAGTCCAAGCTGTGTCCAATCCCCACCTTGTCCCCAGCCCAGAGCACGGAGTGCCACCTCCAGGCCTTCCTGGGACACCTCCAGGGATGTCCCTCCAGTGGCCAGCCCAGGACCGGGGGTTTCTGGGCTGGGTCATGTCCAGCTCTCAGCCCATGGAGTTCTGTGTGCTGGGTGTTGGCTAAAAGGAGTTCAAAGCAGAGCTCCCATGCAAACTTATTATGTAATAGTGTATTTCATAAATTCTGTTTAATCTTTGTTGGTATAAAATGACCTTGTAGATTTGGGAGGGAAGTTTGGGATTGCAGCTGCTGCCTTTTAAAAAGTCTAAATATAAACAGGTTTTTGGAAAGCATGAGGAATGATCAGTGGCGTTCTCTGATTGGAATTGAAAGGCAGAACGGTGGCATCTAATTAGTGTCAGAGCAGTTTGAGAGGATGGTTTGGAGTGTTCCTGCTGCTCTGGTGTAGCCTCTGCTGGTGATTCTTGTAGGCAGCTTTGGGAAGAGAAGGTTGAATCCAGGGGCAGCTCTGGGCCCCTCCTGACAGGAGAGACCTGGAGGGGCTGGAGCGTGTCCAGGGCAGGGAACGGAGCTGGGAAGGGGCTGGAGCAGCAGGAGCGGCTGAGGGAGCTGGGAAAGGGGCTGAGCCTGGAGAAAAGGAGGCTCAGGGGGGACCTTGTGGCTCTGCACAACTCCCTGACAGGAGGGGGCAGCCGGGGGGGTCGGGCTCTGCTCCCAGGGAACAGGGACAGGACAAGGGAAAACGGCCTCAGGCTGTGCCAGGGCAGGGTCAGGTTGGACATCAGCAGGAATTTCTGCCTGGAAAGGGTGCTCAGGCCTTGGCAGGGGCTGCCCAGGGAGGTTTGGAGTCCCCATCCCTCGAGGGGTTTAACAGCTATGTGGATGTGGCACTTGGGGACTTTCTGTATTAGTTGGTATTGAAAGTAAAAGCCTTTTTCATGGTCTGTGGGGGGGATCTGTGCTTCGCTGAGTTCTCAGAGTCCTGGTGACCCTTCTGCCAAGGCCTGGCTTTGGCTGTCCCATATCCAAGGTTGAAGCAGGGGTGGGTCTGGACAAGGAGACTGGGCTCTGATAATTCACCTTTCCTTGCTGGTTAAAGCTCCGTGTGCCTTGAACCCTTCTGCATCCCTGTGGAAGCTCAGAGTGTCTGCAGACCCTGTGTGTGCTGGGGAGAGGTGGGGCAGGGCAGCCCACGGCTCCCTGGAACAGCTCCCCAGGGAATGAGGCTGCCAGAGCTCCAGGAGCCTTTGGACACTGCTCTCAGGCACAGGGGGGGATTTTTGGGGGGTCTGTGCAGGGCCAGGGGTTGGACTGGATGATCCTTGTGGGTCCTTCCAGCTCAGGGTACTCCAGGTGAAGGTGCCCAGTGCAGACCCCTGAAGCCCTGGCTGGGCTGGTCTCCCAGCTCCTCTCCCATTCCAGTGTCCCTGCACATCCCTGCTTTACCTGGCAGTTCAGTGGAAGGAGAAGAAAGCTGCTGTTCAGCCTCAGCCATTCTGAGTTGATGTGGAATTGATCTTTTTTTTTTTTTTGATAAATAAACACTAATTACTTATTTATGTGTTTGTTTATTTTAGGGATAGACTTCAAGATTAAAACTGTTGAATTACAAGGAAAGAAGATCAAGCTACAGATCTGGTGAGTAGCACACAGCTTCCTTCAGCAGCAGGTGTTCCTGGGGAGAGTTTGCTCTTCCTGAATTCTGGTCAGGGATCCAGGTTTGCAGCTGTGTTCTGTGTTTCCATAGTGGAACACTCCATGTGTGTGTCTGGAGCCGTAGCACTGTTTGTAACCACTGGGACTGGCTGCTCCCTCGGACAGGCTGCTGGCAAAGCTCCTGTTGGGCAGGAGAGGATCCTCGCAGGCTGTGATTTAGTGGGAAGTGGTTTAAAGCTGGAATTTTTAAATTAGGAGTTGCCTCCAGTCTGTGACTATAAATTGACTCGTAGCCTTGCTTTGTGTCAGCAAGAAAATGCAATCCAGGGCTGCACTCGGGCTGGAATTTTCCATGCTCAGCTGCAGAGAGGTTCTCAGCTGGCTGGAGCACGGCTGCTCTGTGGGAATGTCTGACAAGAGGCAAAGCCTCAGCTCCTTCCTTTGAGCTTCTGTGCTTTTAACCAGAGGCTTTTCACCAGGTCAGCTCAGGAGAGCTGGTGGCTTTTCCTGGCCTGTGGGTCTGGCTGGGCTCCCTGCTCCCCATCTGCATTCTGCAGCTTCACTGGGAGCTCAGCACTGGGACTTGTCCTTTTTGTCCCACTGATAACAATCCTTGTGGCTGCATAACATTGGTGTCTGTAGAGGCAGATGGGAGGTTCCAGTTTGGAGGGGCACTGGTCTTCCCAGTCATTCCAGGAGTGATTATCCTTCCTAACCAGTGCATCTGGAGTCCTCTTGCCACCAGCACCCTGAGGAAGTGTTAGAACTGACAGAGAGTGGGTTTGGATGGGATATTGGGAAGGAATTGTTCCCTGGGAGGGTGGGGAGGCCCTGGCACAGGGTGCCCAGAGCAGCTGTGGCTGCCCCTGGATCCCTGGCAGTGCCCAAGGCCAGGCTGGACACTGGAGCTTGGAGCAGCCTGGGACAGTGGGAGGTGTCTCTGCCCATGACAGGGGGGGGGAATGGGTGAGCTTTGAGGTCCTGTCCAACCCAAACCATTCCATGATTCTTTGATTAAACTTAAAAGGAAAATCATCATGAAATGTAGAAACAGAAAATATGAAAAAATGAGGATGTTTAATGCAGATACAAAGAGCAAGCTGTAATGAAGCTGTGCAGGTTGTGGGGTTTAATGCTTTAGGGAAGTGGAGTTGGGTGGGCTGAGATTTATACAATGGCAACTTTTAAATGTCACAAAATTGGGAGGTTGTGGCCTGAATTTGCTGCTTGTTCCTGCCAGGTTCAAATTGCACGTTTGAAGTGAAACTTGGAAAGCAGAAAATGAAGCTCTTTTCCTGTAGCAGGAGTTTTGCCCAGCAGTGGCTCAGTGGCTTGTGCAGGTGTTTTGTGCAGTGCATCTCTGTTTCCCCGCTGTTTCCTGCCTTTGAACTCACCCCACGCTTGCAGGAGCTGTGTAACATTCCCAGAACAATCCAAGGCAGCAGCTGAGTGAGCAGGGGATGGATTTAGGGGAACATTTCCCATGTAAACCTGAGGCTGCTCTGGGAGCTTTCCTTGCTCCAGAGTATGGATCTGGTCTTACTAAACCTCATGAGATTCCCATGGGCCACTTCTGGAGCTTGTCCAAGTCCCTCTGGACGGCCCCATCCTTCAGGTGTGACAACCACATCACCATTTTCTTCCCTACACAGCAGGACGGCTCCTCACCTCTCCTGGGTATGGAAAAAGCGCCCTCGTGACGGTCTCACAGCCATGCCCTGGCCTCTGAAATTTATGTTTAGGAGTAAAGCAAGAACACAGAGGTCAGGCTGAATTAAACCCTGCCTGAGGTGAGAAGCAACTCGATACTCAGTAGCTTTAAAACCGGGGGTGGTGCTCTGCAAGGATCAGGCTGGGATTGGAGCATTCTCCTGCTGCTCCCAGTGTAAATGTGCCTGTGAGGAGCAGGGTGGGACCTGGCCCTAGGGACTGGCCTTCCAAAAGAGTGAGCTTGTCCAGGGCAGATCCATCAGGTGAAGCACTGGGTGTCACATCCTGGCTGGAAGCACGTCCAGGAATGAAGCATCTTCTTGGCTGGGTTATTGTCCAGCTCCTCGTTGGGAGCATTGCTGCTGGGACAGTCACCAATGATGGGCCTAGTCCAGGGTCTGGGAGAAAGGAATTAATACACATTTGGGCATGGAAACACAAAGGGAGGGGTTTACAGTGCTGAATGTCATGGTGCAGAGAAAGAGTGAAGGACCAGAGTGAGAAATCCAGGAAAAGATGGTGCTGGCTTTGGGAAAACGCTGAAGGACTTCAAAGGGACAAGGTAATAGAGCTAAAAATTGAGTGTGATATCACACATTCAGGAACTCAGGTAGAGTTGCTTGGAAATGGAAACCAAAAGGCTTTGGCAACCTCGAGTTCCCAGAACTCATTAACAGAATGCAGCCATTGAGAAATGAAATGGGATTTCCCTGATGGTGCAGGCAGGAAGTGAGTGTGTCAGTCCCACAGAACTCAGGTTTGATCAGCACTGCCTGGGGAGAAAGGGACTGCCTGAGGAAGAACTGCTGGAAAAATGTGGGTTCTTCAGGATGTCCGAGCACATCTTTAAAATGCTGGATATCCTGAGCAGGTGGGGAGGGTCTGATAGAACTCATTGCCTTTTCCAACACCAGAACGTCAGTTCCGGCCTGAGGCTGGAAAGTGGCACGTGGAAAACACCAGGAAATGAAGTTTTGCTGGGAAACTCCTCGTGGGATGTAGTGGTAGCTGCAGGTGTCCATGGATGGGTTCACAAGGGATTTCACAAAGGAACAGTTGGGTTTGGACTCTTAAGTCCACAGAGGTGATCCCTAGTTCCAGAATTCCTTAACCACTGGGAAATGGAAGCTGGAAAACCTCTGGCCTGCCCAGGTACAGCTCTGAGGTGCTTGTCAGGAGGCACGGAGCTGGATTTGTCATCCCGGCAAAGCACAGGCTCAAAGGAATGTTACTGTCTGCTAAATATCTAATTTTTTCTTTTTTTACTGCTTAGCTGCTCCTCCAACTCTCCTGTCTTTAATGACATTTGTGTCAGCCTGTTTTCCTACAGTCTTCCTGACTGATTCCAAATTTAAGAACAGCTTTATGTTCTTAGTGTGCAGCTCCTAACTGTGTGGGGGACTATAAAATAACATTCTTCTCTCAGTGCATCTCTGCTGGCAGCGCATTTACATGGCCAGAGAAGTGTCCTCAGGATCCTGGTTAATTCAGCAATGAGCTCGTGTCAAAAATAATCCCCTGTGCTGGAACAACTGTGCGGGTGGCAGCAATGTGGTGCAGCCATCCCAAGCCATTCCAGGTGTGGAAATTCCCTGTGATGTGCAGGTTCTGGCATTTAATGAGCGTGGTGGGGACCAGCCAGAGCTGCACACAGCTCCATTCCCCAGCTGCCATCAGCCTCATTAATTCTGCAATTACCCCAGGAATGTCTGGAAGTTAATTCTGTTTGCTGAGGGCTTTTGAGACTCGAGATGGAAGATGTTCCTCTGGCATGTCAGTCCTATAAAACAATTGGATAATTCTCTCGTTAGGGTTTTTTTTTTCCCCCTGGCTGAGTATTATTCAGAAAAGCTGAAATTTGCCAGTCATGAAGTACCTTACAGAGCACAGAATCCCAGGATCACTGAGGTGGGAAAAGCCCTTGCAGCCCATGGAGTCCCAGCTGTGCCAAATCCCCACCTTGTCCCCAGCCCAGGGCACTGAGTGCCACCTCCAGGCCTTCCTTGGACACCTCCAGGGATGGGGACTCCAAACCTCCCTGGGCAGCCCCTGCCAAGGCCTGAGCACCCTTTCCATGGATCCAGCCTGTCCAGATCTCTCTGCAGAGCCCTCCAGTACATCCTCACAGTCCGTGAGCTGGCTGAGGATACCCTCAGTGCCCGTGTCCAGATCATCCATGGAGGTGCTGAACGGGCCTGACCCAGCCCTGAGCCCACTGGTGCCCATTCCCAGCTGGATGTGCCCATTCCCAGCTGGATGTGCCCATTCCCAGCTGGATGTGCCCCATTCCCAGCTGGATGTGCCCCATCCCCAGCTCTCCCTGGGCCCGGGTTTATCCCAGCCAGGGGTGCTGAGCCATGGGCTGGGCAGGGGCACTTTTCCCTTTGGGAAGGGAAGTCCTGGGCCCGGTCGCTGCAGCTCCTGGTGTTCCCCGGTCTCTGCAGTGCAACACTGGGCTGCACAGTTCTGCTGATGTAACACGAAACAGTGGGACAGTAATAAAATTCTTGGGATTATTTTGCTAGGAATTACTTGCTTTAATATGTTGAAGACCTTCATTTTGAGCCACATGGACTGGGAGGATGCTCGCAAATCATCAGATCTAATCTCTTCTTGCTGCAGCCGTGTAAATCTTTCATCAATAAATCATAATGCATTTTAAGGTTTCTTTAGTCTCTGCCAGGTCAGCTGGAAAGCTGTCCCAGAAATTCCTTTCTCTCCGGGTTAAACCTCTAATATGATACAGCTTATGCATATTTTAATGTTGGCACGAGAATAATTCAAATAGATTTTTCACTTTCCTTGAGCATCTCCTTCCCCCAGTCCCACAGGACAGCCTCCTTTGTCTTCACAAAGCTGAACATCCGAGCTCTCCCTTTCCTCCCGTGCTTCGTTTCCCTTGGCTGTTTCAATAATCCTTGCCCACATTAATGTGAGCTGGGAGAGCCAGCCAGCTTCCACACGTCTGTGCCTACACCCAGGGCTTTGGAGCCTGTTCCCACATCCCAGAGGTTTGAACAAAGGGATGGGGAGCCCGGGCAGCAAACAGGAGCTGTGTGCTCCGACTGTCTCCTGCCGTTTGCCCAGGGTGGATCCAGCACTTGTGGGCACTCGCAGAACCATAACTCATTTCCTCTGTTTGCCTCAGCCAGCTCCAATCTCCCATCCATTAAGAGTTATCTCTGAATAATGAATGGGGAATCCATTAACAAGGGGAAAGGGCAGCTGTAGTATTTATTTTAAAAAAATAAAAAGGGAAACACTCCAGGTTCTTTGCTTCTTTCCTCCCCAGCTTTCTTCTCTTCCATTAGCTGAGCTCCAGCTGCCAGAAAACACAGTGGAGGAGTTAACCAGGCGAGTCAGTTGTAGGATGTGACAAGCAGTGAGTAGCAGCTCCGTGTTGCCAACGCCAAGTTGTGTAAAACCACTCAGAATTGTTCCTGTGACAGCTGCTGGCCATGGCAGGAGGGAGGAATCCCAGATCCCAAATGTCTGGTGGGGTTGGTGAGGCTTTTCCAGCACTGTCCTGCCTGGGAGGAGCCAGTGGGAGGGAGTAACCTGGGGGAAGGTGAGGTGAGTGGGTACAGAACTCAGTGGAGAGAAAATAATGAGGGTGTGAGTGGAGATCTGTGGAGATGCTTTGCAGGAGTTTGTCCTGAGTGAAGGAAAGGATTCCTCTCTCTCTGGGATATGCTGGGAAAAACATCAATTAAAGGATTAAAGTCCCCCAAATTACTTCATAGAATCCCAGAATGGTTTGGGTGGGAAGGGACCTTAAATCCCACCCCATTCCCACCCCCTGCCATGGGCAGGGACACCTTCCACTATCCCAGGTGGCTCCCAGCCCCAATGTCCAGCCTGGCCTTGGACACTGCCAGGGATCCAGGGGCAGCCACAGCTTCTCTGGGCACCCTGTGCCAGGGCCTGCCCACCCTCAGGGAAGAGTTAACAGCTGGGATAAGGGGATAGGCTGTGAGTCTTGTGTTGAAGATAAGCCAGAAAAGGTGAAGCTGTAAAGTTTAAATCTATTGAGGAGAGGGTTATAATTCCAGCTGCTCTCAGCCAACTGGAGAAATGTCACTGGAAAAAGTCCTGTGGAATTCAGGGCAGCCAAATGCCAAGTCCTGGAGTTCAGTGTGGGACATCAGTCCTCGAGTGTCAGAGCAGTCTGCTCATCGTGAGGCCAGGGAGTGGGATCGGTGAGCAGGAATGCCTGGAAATATCCCAGCGTGGGGCTGGGGACGCTCCAGCTGGAGTGCCCTGGGATTTTCTGAGACGTGGGCGAATGGAGGAGTCCAGAGGTAGTGGGAGCTGAGGTTGTACCTGAGCCCTTTGGCCAGTGAGAGCAGGCTGTGGAGGGTTTCCAGCAGCACATTGGGCATTTTCAGGAGCAGTGTGGGGATCCCTGGATGGTTTCTGGATCTGGGAATGGAGTCAGTTACCTCCCGAGGCCACAGGACTGATCCAGGCCTGTCAGGGCATCCCTGGCAGAGCGTGCTCAGGTCTGGGACCTGCGTGGTGCCTCCTGCTCTGCTCCTTGCCCTGGTGGCAGCAGCTCCAGGGGCAGATGGAGATCAGCTGCTGAGGGTGCTGGAACAGCCCTCGGGGAGAAGGAAATTCACAGAGCTTTTCCCCTGCTTCTCAGGAACTCTTCCTCCTTGGCATCTTCGGATCTCGAGGCTTTCATTTACTCCGCATTTCCACGTGATCCTTGGCCAGGAATCTGAGGTGTAAAACCGCTGAGTTGGCAGCTGTGGCCAGTGTTGGTTGTGCTGTAGGTGGCAGTGCTGGGGACAGCTGGGATTTCACTGCCCTCGGTGCCTGGGGCTGGCCAGGCCCTGCCAAGGGACCTCTGCAGTGCCTGAGAGGGAAATGAGTTAAACTCCATCACCTTTCTGAGGGCGCTGGAATGGGAGCCAGGAGCTCAGGGGGACACTGGGCCTTTCTGGAGGGGGTTGTGGAGTGTGTAACCTTGATGTAGACCTGTTTAAATTTGGAGACACCTTTGATTGTACCTTGTCGTAGAATCACTGAGTCCCAGCATGGTTTGTGTTGGAAGAGAGCTTAAAGCCCATCCAGTGCCACCCCTGCCATGGGCAGGGACACCTCCCACTGTCCCAGGCTGCTCCAAGCCCCATCCAACCTGGCCTTGGGCACTGCCAGGGATCCAGGGGCAGCCACAGCTGCTCTGGGCACCCTGTGCCAGGGCCTCCCCACCCTCCCAGGGAACAATTCCTTCCCAATATCCCATCCATCCCTGCCCTCTGGCAGTGGGAAGCCATTCCCCCTTTTCCTGTCCCTCCATCCCTTGTCTCCAGTCCCTCTCCAGCTCTCCTGGAGCCCCCTTAGGCCCTGCAAGGGGCTCTGAGCTCTCTCTGGATCCTTCTCTTCTCCAGGTGAGCACCCCCAGCTCTCCCAGCCTGGCTCCAGAGCAGAGGGGTTCCAGCCCTGGAGCATCTCCATGGCCTCCAACAGCTCTATGTCCTTCTTACATGAACAGTATCACTGAAAACTGTCTGTAAACCTACAGTCTCTTGGGTTTATGGCCTCTGAAAGACACTGCAGAATGTGCAGTTAATTCTTCATTTATGATTCTCAAATTAATTCTCAGTTAATTCTCAATATACAGCTAATTCCCACCTTACTGCCATGCGGGTTTGTTTAACCCCATCTCAGCCATCCCACCAAAGATCCCAGAAGGAGATGGGAAACTCCAGGCTGTCATTGATGTTTTGTGATCAGTTTTCAGCATATTGCTTCCATTCACCAGCATTTAACAGCACAGCACAGCTCAGTTGATATTCCATAGACTTTGATCAGAAATGTCAGGAATATACATTTGTGAGATCAAGTTAAAGCTTTATAAGTCTGATCTGAGAACAAAATTCCTCTCAGTGTTAAGTCTGAGTTCCAGAGAGTGTTGAGTGATTGTCTCTGTGGCTGCTGGCATGGAAAGGGACCCAGTGGGCCATCGTGGGGGTGGTGGTGATGGGGCAGTTCCAGGCTCCTGGAGAAGCTGGTGCATCCCTCGGCAGAGGTGCAGGGAGCACACCCAGGCAGTTGCAGGCTCCTGGAGAAGCTCGTGCACTCCTCGGCAGAGGTGCAGGGAGCACACCCAGGCAGTTGCAGGCTCCTGGAGAAGCTCGTGCACTCCTCGGCAGAGGGGCAGGGGGCACACCCAGGGGCCTGGCGGATCCACCCCGCTGTTCCCCCGGAGCCGGTCTCTGACAGGCCCTGCTGTTCCCGCAGGGACACGGCCGGGCAGGAGCGCTTCCACACCATCACCACCTCCTACTACCGAGGGGCCATGGGCATCATGCTGGTGTACGACATCACCAATGCCAAGAGCTTCGAGAACATCAGCAAGTGGCTCAGGAACATCGACGAGGTGAGTGACAGATCCCAAACTGAGCGCTGGTGGGGACCCAAAGGATCCCCAGAACCCAGGCTGGCAGAGGGGGGACACTGACCCAGGGCCTTGGGTGCCCTGTGTCCCCTCAGCTCTCGCATCAGCTGTGCCAGGAGGGTTGGGACATTAAACAGGAGCCTGTGGTGTCCTGAAATACCCAATCTGTACGTGAGCAAAGTGTGCCTGTGAGAATGGTGGGAAGTGAGGAGCACACTGGGAACTGGAAGCGTAGGTTTGGGAGCAGCCCACACCTCACAGCGAGGGCAGAGGGGCGGCACAGCCAGGAGCTGCAGAGTAGCTACACTGTGTGTTACTGCTCACAGTAGCTGTTTCCTGAGTGTGAGTGTGGAAATCCTCAGAGGTAATTAAACATCACCATCTCCACTCCCTCACAGCCATGTCATGAAATATTTGGAGGTTTCCCATGGCTGCTGCAGGTAGCTTGGCTCCTGCTGCTGGGAGTGTTTGGGTGGCTGATTGTTGCCGTTGGCAGAGGAGAACCAGGACAGGGAGGCTGTAAAATTTCAGACAAGGTCAAGTGAAGCAGAAGAAAGTGATGTGGAAGCATTAAGTGCCCAGATCCCCAAGAGTTCCTCCTCCAGGAGTTCTGAGATGGCAAGAGAGCAGCACAGCTGGTAGTTCTTGGTTTTGCTGCGCTGTTGCCAAGTGGAATAAATGGTTGGATTTTCCTAGAAAGCACGGAGATGGCCCTGTAGAACTAGGCACAGGTGAGGGCTGTCAGGCACTGCTCAGTGGAACACTGGGGGTGGAGAAAGCAGCACAGCAAAAATGGGATGTTGGGATTTGAATTTCCCAGCATGAAAAGTGGGACACAATCGTGTTTATGGATAAGTGCCCAGTGTGGTGGGAACAGGAGAGGGGATAAGGCAGCACAAGAAGAGACTCAGCAATGAGTTGAGTCTAAACTTGAAATGAAGGCTTTTGGATTCTGCAATTGCTTTGTTAAAAAACTCTGAGGTGTCCAGGTGAGTGATGGATGTCATTGGTACCATTGGGGCTCAGAAGAGTTTTTGGTGCCCTCATGTTCTCAGCCTGGGCCACTCAAATGGGGCAGCTGATTTCAGGTGCATTGTGGAGGCTGCTCAGGGACTGTGGCTGTAAAAGGGACATTTGACACCTTAGGAGGCTTTTTTATTATGGGGGAAGCTCAGTAATGGGGTATCTTTGCAGAAATCACAGAGTCATTGAGGTTGGAAAATCCCTTGGACATCACAGAGTCCAACCACCCCCAGCACTGCCAAGGCCACCACTGCCCCATGTCCCCAAGTGCCACATCCACAGGGCTTTGAAACCCCTCCATGGATAGGGATTCCACCACTGCCCTGGGCAGCCTGTGGGGAACGAATTTTTCCCAGCACCTTTCCTGCCTGGCACCTTTCCAGCCCCTGTTTCCCAGCCTGGAGCACTCCATGGGGTTGGTGTGACCCCAGTGCAGGACCTGGCACTTGGCCTTGTTGAGCCTCACCCCCCTGGCCCAGCCCATGGCTCCAGCCTGTCCTGATCCCTCTGCCGAGCTCCCTGCTGCAGCACACCCACATCCCACCCCAGTGGGGTGTCCCTGAGCTGACCCAGGGTGCTGCCCTCCATCCCCGTGTCCAGATCATCCCTGGAGGGGCTGAACAGGCCTGGCCCAGCCCTGAGCCCACTGGTGCCCATTCCCAGCTGGATGTGCCCATTCCCAGCTGGATGTGCCCATTCCCAGCTGGATGTGCTCCATCCCCAGCTGGATGTGCCCATCCCCAGTTGGATGTGCCCATTCCCAGCTGGATGTGCCCATCCCCAGCTGGGTGTGCCCATTCCCAGCTGGATGTGCCCATCCCCAGCTGGATGTGCTCCATCCCCAGCTGGATGTGCCCATCCCCAGCTCTCCCTGGGCCTGGGTTTATCCCAGCAGAGTGCACCTATCCAAGCCAGGAGCAGCTGGTTTCTCTGGAGAACGCCGTGGGAAACAGTGCCCAAGGCTTCTTTAGAGCCCAGGCAGATCCATGCACAGCCTTTCCCTCATCCATTAAGGAGGTGACCCTGTCATGGAAGGAGCTCAGGCTGGTCAAGCAGGACCTGTCACAAAGCCAGGCTGGCTTGGCCTGATCTCCTGCTTGTCCTGCACGTGCCGTGTGGTCACACTCCAGGTGATCTGCTCCAGGACCTTCCCCAGCTCCGAGGTCAGGCTGACAGGCCTGGAGTTCCTGGATCCTCCTTCAGTACTTCTTGGAGCTGGGCATCACACTGACCAACCTCCAGTGAGACAGGACCTCCCCAGCTCACCATGGCTGAGGAGAAATGATCCATATTCCCCCTCCAGAGAGGCCTGTGCTTCAGGGAATGGGCTGGATCTGGGATTCCTCATCCCTGCCCAGGCTGACACTGCATCCTGCTGCCCCAACACCATGCAGGAAACACTGACCCCTCCCCTCCCTGTTCCTTTGGAGACCCTGCTCCGCTCTCTGGCTTCTGTTTCCCTTCTCTCCCACCTTTCTCTCTTTGGGTCCTACCCCGTTTTCCTCCCCAGTCCCTCCTTCTCCCCTGGCTCATCCCTCACATTGTGCAGGGGCAAAGAGGGGAGGAGAAAACCATTAACCAGCTCTAGGAAGTCATTAGGAGGCTGGGGTTAATTAACAGCTTGTTCCTCTGCCACTGCAGTGCACGAAGCTCCATTGTGGGCAGCTGTAGATGTCCCCAAATTGCAGCTGCAGATGGTGGCCTGGCCACACCAAAGTGAAGCAGATATTTGGGGTGTGCTGGGGCAGATGTGGAACCCTGTAACCTGTCCCTGTGTCATTCCAGCACGCCAACGAGGATGTGGAGAGGATGCTGTTAGGAAACAAGTGTGACATGGAAGATAAAAGAGTTGTCCCTAAAGCAAAAGGTGAACAGGTGAGTGTCAAACAAAAACTTCTTTATCCAAGTCAGCAAATCACTTGAGACTTCTGCCTGCTGCGGGTGGTTGGGATGCCCCAGTGGGATGTGCCAGGGAGTGAACATGGGAGCTGGATTTGCTGATGGGGTGTAAGTCCTGGGAATGTTTTCTCTGCAACTGCCATGAATGGGATGAGTTCAGCTGCAGTTTCTGCTTCCTTTGGTAACTCAGAATTCCCAGACATCCCTGAAGTTCCTCACTGTGTGACAGTGTGTGGTGTCCATCCTCTCACACCCAGACACAGACCTGGGATTATTTAACAACCTTAATTGTTCTGAACTGTGAAGTTCTGAATCTTCCTCTGAGCCACCTCACCTGGCTGGGGCTGCTGCTGCCTGTTGGGGCTGAGTCACAAACCCCAGCGTGAGGCTGGGAAAGAGCTTCCAGACCCTCGAGTCCAACCTGTGCCCAATGCCCACCTTGTCCCCAGCCCAGGACACTGCGGGCCACC
>VWZT01006330.1:0-16138 GCA_013397055.1 Pachycephala philippinensis
TGGTACTAGTGTACCTGAAGATGGGTCTAATTTCATCATGTGGTTTATGAATTCTTGTACCAACACCAGAAAAAGCAGTTGAAAAAATCACTGTGAAGTAACTTGGAGGTGTTTGTATAAATTACTGAATAAAAATAATGCTGCAGGATTAATCCATCTCTCCCATTTTCTCCCAATACTTCTAGGTTACATCTAAGTTCATAGAGCAGTTAAATTATTTACATCTCAGTAAAAAAAAAAAAAAGCGCCCATTCCAGATAACTTAGTACACAGTACAATGAACATGAATTGTTATATTTTCTGAACAAGAATCCGAACACTCAGATTCATCCTTCTCATCCTATTACCACTGTGGTGTGTTATCATTAGTCTATTGAAGTTGGTCCTGAAAGTCAACAGGTTTGAACTGTACAGTAAAAGTGAAAAAATGTGAAAGTCCTTCACTCTGACCAGAAAATACTGTACTAGACAATTGCCTCCTTTCCTAAACGTCCACATTGCAGTTATGGCTAGGACAAAATGATCACGGAGATTAAATTAACAGATTGTTAAGACTTCATTTGTTATAAAGAATATATGCAAAGGCCAGCAGATATGTTTCATATAAAATACTAACAGTGGCATTATAGTGAGGAGCCCCTCACCATAAGTTAATCACTGTGTTTTTCACTAGATCTTGTCTCTGAATTGTTTGAAGATACAGTTGAAATATACTAGAGTTACCTTAAATTGATCAAAACACACAGTAGTTGCACATACTCATAAATTTGAGTGATCATAATGTCTTTTGTAAAACAGGATAGTGCATATTAATGACAAACTGATTAATATAGACCAGATAGATAGAAAAAACCACTTGGCCAAAACCATAATAAATTCTTGTTCCAGTCAATGTCCCCTGCTTGTAACACCTAAACCCCCACTACTGCACTACTGTACTTACAGCTTTCCATCACTGTCACTCAGAGACAGGATAGTGGGGTAAATTGTATCAATATTCTTTCAGTCTATCTCTTTCTGTTATTTCTTTACATTCCGTGAGTGTTTTATTCACTGTCATGGTTCTTTCTCTTTTTTTGCGTTTCCCTGTGTGAGTGGAATATTAGCATAACTTTACATAAGAGAAAAGCTCCAGAATTAGGAGATGAAGAGAGGATGAGACCATACTTGCCAGTTAATTTATCAAAGGTGACAACTGATATTTGTGAATGGACTCTAGAGATTCCTTCTGCCTTTCTCTTTTGTTTGGGGTTTATGTTTGGGGAGTTCTTTGTTTGTTTGTTTTTCTGCTTTTGTTGTGGTTGTTGATCTTTTTGAGAAAAATTTGAAACAATCTGCTTTCATATTAACATTGAAGAGGAAGATTTCAATATCTAAAATTAAGCTAACAGAAAAAGGTTGTGGAGTTTGTTTTCTTGTTATAGTAGTAGCAGTTGGATATAGCATTGCAGGGTATGAATAAAAGGGTTTGATTCTAGGGCTCTTGAACAGCTACTGCTAGCCAGAAGAGGTTTATCAACAGCTAACCAAGCTCGTTTGGAAATGTGCTTAATAAAATGTGCTTTCTGNCAGCATAGCTGAAATGAAAAGGTACTTAATTTTCCAGATGACATGGTATAGGGACTAATAAATAAAATAAAAATAAAAATACCTTACTGTAAACCACCAGCCACAACAGGTGTTTTGAATTCTTTTATCTATCTTATTTCCTTTCATTCATTCACATGTAGTAAAAAATTTTATGTGAAGTAACTTGTCACCATCGGAGGGAGCTCTTGTATTGACACACATAGGTACAACATTCTCCTTTAAAAAATTATCATAACAATTCTTCTTTATAAAATCCCAATATATAATTACGAATCTACTATGTTTTATTTATTAATACCTAAGCACATGGATCTCAGAGATATTCCTGAAAATTGAAAATGTGAATGTGTTTCATAATAGTATTACTGGAATTCTACATAATCTTTAACAACTCTTGAAGATTAGCTAACTCTTTATCTGAAATGAATATAGATACAGTTTTTATAACGTGAATCTGTAGTCAATGAATTTGGATTCTGATATTCCAGAGGTAACTCTGATGATCTCAGAAGGCAATAACCAAAGTAGTTTTGGTAGTTTTATTTTCACTTTTTTTCCCCTTGTTTTTTAATAAATCCATCTGAAATAACCTGTAAAATGTGAATATATTGATTTTTGAATCTGGGCTACAGTGCAACTGTCCTTTCTACTTTCAAATCAGTTTGAAGTTTAATCACTACTCTTCCGGGTAAATGAATGTTTTTCCTTGTCGTATTTAATCTGGAGCGCAAAATTGAATTTATACACTTAGAAATAATTAACTCCATAAGTGTTATGAAATATTTTCAAAGACCAGCAACATATTTAACCAGTTTATTCCATATATTTGCTTGTTAAAACTTGAAAAAAACAAAAAAAAATTGTGCAGATGGTGTATTTCTCATTGTATGAAATTTAGGTAGGAATCACAATTCACTATTGTACTTCCATAACACATGGCATAACTCAGAGACTACCAGAAAGATAATTCAGGTAATTTATAACTAAAATACCTTTAGTCTAACAGCAGTGTATGAAGTCTACTGAAATGTCAAAACAGCATATGGGAATTCTGTTTGCTCAAAGCAATATGAAAGAAAACTTTATTAATATTATAGTATTAATTTTCTTTTCATGCAATTTCACACCTTGCTTTGAAATCAAATTAAATCACTAGAAAGAAAGGAAAGAAACCTCATTACTTACGCAACATAGAAATGGCACAACAAATACTTTTATGTCCTGGGGATCATAAACAATAAAATAGTTCAATAAAAAGGTTTCCTACTGAATTACTTCTGTGGCTTTTCATATATGACATCTCATGATTTCTACCTTTAGAGAAATTTCTGCATATTATTCTTTTTCAACTCATCGTTATGGACTTAGATTAGTGTATAACACCAAGTTACCATGACAATCCATTTCTTATGTTGCTACAACATTAGCCAAATATTTCACCCATTCCACTAAAAACCTTAGTGGCAAAATTTCACTTTTCTTTTAACATAGGGCTTGCCATTCTTAATATTAGAAAACCTTTCAAAAGCAATTGGCTTCCATATTTTTAGCTTTACTCTGATGAAAGATACTATGAAATGAAAAGCCAGAGAAACCCATTGAGATTAAATGTTTTGGATATGATGTGAACAATAAGGCCCTAAGAATGTTCTGCATACTAATACTAGTTCTGTGCAAAAGTGTGCAACAAATGTATATTAAGGTTGCATTCAGTAGTTACCAGGGACTAGTAAAAATATGTGCAAAGTATTTCCTGTTAAGAACACCTGGAATACAAAAGTAGAGCTTCAGTTTTCCAGAAATAGCAGCATTCATGGTGGAGCCTACTGATCTAGTAGGCATCTGATGCCTCAGAAATGTAATGCAGAGAGTGAAGACTGCACTGTAAACATACTACTAGATCACTTAGGAATATTTACTAGAGTGCTCTTTTTGAGCCCAAGGGATGTGTCTTAAAAGCCACACAATGCAATAAAATCGAGTTCCTAGTTATTTGTCATATGGATAATTTGTTTCTGACACAGAGTTCAGATATTTGGATAACCTAAGCAGCAAAGCAATGGTAGTTCATTCTTTCCAGTACTGCTGTGCGTTTAAATACAAATAAATGACTAGCAAATACCAGTGACCAGCAAATCTGGCCTGCAATCAGAGCAATCCAGAACACATGATGGGCAGCCAACAGAATGGACACACCTGCAACCCTCAGCAAATGGGTACATTTGTGGAGGGGAAAGGTCTGACCGATATGGTGGTGCCCATCAGGTACAGGAAGGACAAGCAGAGACTGGGCTGGGTGCATAGAAGGAGGGAATAAAGAAAGACTTTGCAGAAACAACATCAAGTTAAATCTTCAGATAGAGATTGGAGAAGACAATTTTAGATGACAAAGTTTCTTTCCAGGTACAAATTTGAATAACTCCATGGCTCACAGGGAAAATAGGACACATGATTTGCAGCCTGAACACACATCAGTGATGGTCACCAGCTTTCTCCATAAAGCTATCTGGTGGAAAGTAAAAGGAAAGTCAGGTACCAATACAATTTTAATAATAATTCTGATACATATTTTCTATATGAAAGCTAAAATGATCAGGCTCCTTGACCACTTATCCCATCTCCTCCAGAGAATATTTTACTTCAACTTCTCAGTTTGCTAAGGTAGAAAGACAGAAAACAACCCCCAAAAACCATAAATTGCATCAGGAACTGACAATGTTTTGCCTTCTGCTATGCCAGCTCCTGTATCCCAAGTTAAAAAACACAAGTTCAAGTTACACTAGTATTGATTTACCTCAGAGATAGGCAGAGTCCCTAGTGTTTAGTCCCTAGTTTTATTGCATGTATCACTCAGATCTAGCTCCATGCTAATGTTGCTGTAGCATGTGAGAAATACATCACCCAGAAGTAAAAACCCAAAAGTATATATCTTAATGATACAACAGGATGAACGTAGCATTGAATTTCAAATTTTAAAGGTCTTTTATGGTTTTTTCAATTCTAATAATCAGGAATCAGACTTTACATGGGAAAAATGGGAATAAATTTCACTTAGTGCACATGAAATCACTAACAATACCTCTTCTTCTTCAGAGGAGGTGACTTAATATACAGGAGTAATGCGGGTGATTTGTCTTGCTAATTTCTTTAGTTTATGTAAACATAACAAACATTTAATTGTATCTTTGTGTGTACATCTGTCAATATGGGTTAAAGCTAAAATACAGACCAGAGAAAATGGGTTGGAACTTGCATAGATTGTAAAGTTCACACTGCAAGACATTTACTCTTAAACAACCAACCAATTTCTTTCAATAATTAGCTGCTTTCTGGACAAACTGTCATTGAATAGGCATTATCAGTATGAAGGATGTTTCTTTATATTAAAAACAATCCTTCTTAAATGAAAGAACAAATTTTGTTTTCCCTTGCTCAACATGGTATTCCTGGAAGTAGGCTCTCATGCCAGCAACAAGGTTGTGAAACAAAAATGAAGCCACACAACTCTGATGAAGTAACAGTGTTTCCAGCTTCTAATATAATAATTTTCAGAATATTGAATAACTTTCATGTCTAACACTAATGACAACGCTTGAAGGATGAGAGACCGTGAAAGTTATTTGTGCATTGCACTGGAAATTATGATCACATGACTGCAGGTACATGGGTGGTCATTTCTCTCAAACTAAATTATTCTTTGCTCAAGTGTACTCTTGAAATTAATTTTTATTTAATTAGCTTTGATACTCAAAAGAGACCATGTGGGAATAGCTTTTCTAAGAGAAACAATAGCACTCCAGAGGGAAATGAAGCTGGTCCTAAACCCATTTTTTAAACCAAAACTGTGGATGCATAGCACATCACGGTTTTCCATAGGGTAGGAAAAGAAAATAACTAAATAGCAAGATTTTTTTTTTTTTTAGTGTAAACATCACTTGTCAAACTTAGAGTTCCGTAAAATACTATTTTCTTTTACAAGACTTAAAAATAAGAATGCTAGTTCTTTGACTAAATGTTTGTGACATAAGATTTAATTTCTAAGAAATTTTTAGATGATTTTTGATGTATAAAATCCTGGAGTAGACTGTAGGAAAGAGTGTGATAGATTAATTTTTACTGCTTTAGGTTTTTTGTAATATTTCAACCTAAAGGATCTTGCTTACATTGTAACATCTTTAAGTGCCTTTGTTGCACACTGATGCTGCAGAGTGGTTATAAATTAAGCTATTTCCAGTGGATAATTTTAGTTTGCCAGTCACCACTACTTACTTGGTGCATCTGGGAAATGCAAAGTGCAAGGAGGAAGAAAAAGGAGAATTATCCTCTTACACCCTGAGAAAACAATGCATCTGAACAGATAAACTGATTCTGAAATGTGTTTGAAAAACATTCAAACTGAGATCTAACTAAGTGAGAACTTGAAGGAATTCAGAGGTATATCCAAATTTGAAATCTAGTAGTGGGCTCCTCTTTAATTTTTTACTTTTTTATTTAGTCTCCTGTAGGGGTTCTTGGCGGAAAAAAATAAATTATCATGGGACTCTTGTAACAAACACAAAAATCGATCTCAATGTTATTCCCCAGTTGAATTAAGGACACATAAAGTTGCCCAGATGCATACTTGTAAAATTATTCTTACTCCACTTTATAAATACAGATTGCATTAGACAAAAGTAATTCTACTGAGGACTGTTTTCTCTTTCATTTGCAACCAACATTTACTTGCATACGGTTTAACTCACAGTTCACTCTTAAGGACAGCAAGTACTTCGGGTGTTATCGTATTTTATATACAAAAAGCAAAAAGAAATAGTAAGAGTGTTGCTGACATCTGACTGCGGGGGCACTCCATTGAAGCCAGTTTAAAAAAAAGTTTTGTCACTATATTGGAGAACAGCTTATTCCTTCTCTTTGATAAGTATATTTCAGTATGTTTGTCCTACAGTAGAAACTCCATTCTATTTCCTAAGGAAGGCTCAAATCTGGAGACAAATAAATCAAGACAAAGATCAAACACAACGTTGCCTGACCACAATTCAATGAGTGATTTCCTTGGAGAACTGAGAGAGCAAAGGTTAAAAACAAATTTCTAGATAGCAATACAATGTAATTAACTGAACAATTACAGAGTAATTCACCAGTGTCTTTTACAAGTGCTACGGCCAGAAGAACATTTTGGGAAAGGAAGAAGGTGAAACACTTCATCAGTTCGTATGGTCCCTCCATCTGATAGTGAGTGATCCACTCAAAGAACTACGAAGTGCCCACAGAAATCGACTCCATCATTCTCAAGACCATTCTCAAGTTTATAATTCTTGAGATCTAATTTATTTTAAAAGGTGGTAAGTTCATACTTCATGACAGCTACGTAAGTACATATAATTTCTTTTAACGTATGTTGAAAGCTATGAATTAAATCAATACTGATTTTACCCTGTCTTATAATCTGTTCCTTATAACAGGCACCTTCTCTTTGAAACAAGGAATTGTTTGCTCCCAAAAACCTTTGTCATCATTGAATAAATCAATGATCAGGCTAATTACAAAAGAGAACTGCTTCTATTTGGCAAATTACCAGCTTTGCATCAGAAGTAATGTCAAAATGAGCACAGGAAAAGGACATAAGAATTTAATATGGTATCATTTGTAAATACTTTAAATCAGTCAGAAAATGGAAATAATTCTTCAACTGTCAAACAACATTTCAAATTATCTTCATATAACACAGAGTGACTAGAAGATTTCTAATACTTTCAAAATGAAAATGTCATTCACATTGTATTTAAAATATTAATAAATGTCACACCTTGTTATCTCATTTTTTCAAACCGCAATGTAAGAAGATTTGTATATATTTTTAAAGAGTATCACACTGCTTGGTAAATGTATTTAAAATACAAACCATTCTGCACAAACATTTGAAATAAATACACATTTTAAAAACCCAACAACAACAAATACACACTGCAATCATGGATTATCACAACCATTCATTTATTAGGTATTACATAATCTCTTCATGTAATTCTTAAGTTACTATTATTTTAATAATTTTGTGATTTTAAGCTACTTATGATAGCTTAAAGCATGGGTTTTCTTAAGATATGTGTGTAACTACAACTATGTTTTTTTATTCTAAAATACTACTAACTGAAACTCAGAATTTAGAAATTTTAAAAAACCAACCAGCCAGCCATCAAATTTCTCAGACTCTGCTTTCAGTACATATGCTCACTCAGTTTCTTATTAAGTCTGTGTGAAATTTCATCTGTCATTAGGTCTGTGTGAAGTCTGTCCTAAGGGGACTCCTACAAGGACAGTAATCACTAGGAATGCACAAAACTTCCTCACACCTCTGTCATATCTAAAAACGCATGTGGTCATGATGCCTGCCGGTCTGCCTGGTCTTTTCTCATTAGTTGGTAAAGAACAAGATTTAAATTACCATCTCTCATAGAAAGAGGGCAATTCCAGAAGCTGGTACTCTGTGTAGTGATCAGGTATTAACATACACAGGACTGTAAACCAAGAATCATGCTCATCTTGCCAAAGAGATAGAAAACACTGAAAGGAAATTGAGGAGAAAATGGTTCTGCCACAGGTAATAAATTCTAGGACCACAATTAGGAGCTGAAATGATTGAGGCTGATAAATGAATACGAAACATGAACTTATAGGCATTATTCTGCAGGTTTTTGCTCTTTACAAATGAAGGCTATGAAAGTTGGTTTTGGAACATTAACCATCTGTGAGTTTATGTGCTGTATTGTTTATGTTGTTGGCATGATTGGATATTTTGACAGTGATTAATAATAAAAAAAAAGGCTATCTATTTCAGACTGAATTTACAAATTTACCTGTATTCTAAAGGAGAAAAAAAGAAATCCAACAGAAGTAATTAAACATGATCCCCACTTGTACGCCCGGCTTTCCCTTATTAGACAGCACCCCAAAATAATTACTCATCCATCATATTAGATGGATAAATCAAGTCTTTCCATTTGACATTTGCTTCTAACGTCTGAGGTGGCTCTAACAACTTTTAGCTGCCAAAGACCTAGATGGAAAATTCTACAACAGAAGTCCATCCCCATCTACACCTATCTGTGCATGTACGCGTGTGCAACACAACAGAGACTCAAGAGTACCATAAAAATGGGCAAAATTATTCTAAAAAATGAAAGTATATAATTGTTAATCATTGAAAGTAAGAGAAAATATCCATTGCTTTGTAAAGGGTGTTATATTGACTCCAGTCGAGTTCTTACGACGCAGTCCAAAATGCCGAATGCTTGACTCTGTGTTTGGGGATGAAATACCCACTTAGACCTATTGTGCAGAAGATTCAGAATATCTTGAAGTAATAATCATTAAAAAAAAAAAAAAAAACCACATATAATCTTACTTAATTTTGTTATAATCTTTAATGAATTTTGTAGCTTTTTCCTTGCACAACAGAGGTAAGCTGCTGTTGCATTAAGGATCTACTACACATTTGCTTTAGAGACACAAAACTAAAGAAAGGCTATTTTAGCAAGGTTTCTTCTAGGAACAGACCCTTCTATATCAAGCAAAGAGCTGCTGCCACCTGAATTTGCAGACACAGAGGACAAGGCTGCTACCTAACTTTTAAAACTCACTTTTTTTCCAGGTTCTTTTTTTGACCAGGATCTCCTAAAAAGTCTTTTGCCAGCTTATATCCTTGTTGCTTTCTGCACCTTACCAGACCGAGGATCAACATTCAGAAATTGTATGTCTCATCAAATTCTGTTCTAGGACTACTCCGTGGTTTTACAGTATAGTTTTTATCATGCTCACAAAGAAGTAAATTACCCCACCCAACTTTTCTGAGGTCTCTAACAGATGTCCCTAACTGCAATAAAGAGAACCATCAATTTTTATTTTGTCCCAGTCATAACCTTTCTAATCACTCAGCCAAACCTACAAACTGCATTATAAATCTAAAGATTACCTTGAATCAAGAGATTTCGGTAGTTTTCTCCAATGGTGGCCCACGAAAGAGATAACAAATTCCAGCTCAGCAAAGTTAAATTAACAGACAAACTCATCAGAGCTGTGCAAGCAGGGCAACAAGTCTCAAAGCTCTGAGCTGGTCATGCAGAGATCCTTGCTGGTTGCCCAAAGTCATATGAATACATCTTCAGCTTGGATGGCAGTCGGTGTCTCACACTGAGAGGACACTGCAGCTGTAACAATCAGCTGCCCTTTTCTGGCCACATCAGGGTGCTTTCATAGTATGCTGCTTTTTGCAAACCTTGCAATGCATCCACTCCCACGCTGCCAGAGGTTTGCTCCCTGTCACGTAGGCTTTGTCATCGTGCTGTTCATCTTCACCTTGGTAAGAAGGCTTGAGTATATGGCCTACAAGCTACACACATGCCCCGACAAAAAGTTGTCCTACACAAGTATATTGTACTTTAAATATGACCTTCAAATCTTAGTATTACTTGTATTATTGAAAATACAGGGAAGTTTGGAAAAAAATCCAGGTTGTTATGAATGGAATTTCAATCCATGCCACCAAAAATCAGTTAGAATTGACTCATTGCTTCAGAAAATCCTAAAATAGGACTGTATTAGAGATGTTCCTTCCATGTTAAAAATAAACTCTCAAGGATGATCAAAATCAAGTCTGAGAATTAATAGGCTTCATCTATGACAGAAAACATGGTAAGCGGAAGAATTTTTCCATGGTACATTCGCTCTGGAGTGTGAAAAAGAGAAAAAACGCCAGAAAAAAACCTACTTGTTAAATTCAGAATACTTAATATTCTAATGCATGCCTAAGAAAACATTTTTTCTCAGCTATAATACTGCTTCATAATTCCACTGATATCACCTAAACTGACTGCATTTTTAACAAAGCAAAGATCTGATCTCATGTGAGGGAAAGACTAAGACAACATTTTTAAACAAGTCCTTTGAGGAGAGAATTTTCAGTTAAAATAATAGAGTTTAATTTTTCATTAGAGAAATTAGAAAAAATAGAAAGAAAAACATGTCAGATGAAAAAACAAAGTATGTGGAAAATGTGCTATAACAAACCAATAATGCAAGTGAGAACAATTGCAGTGTGCTTTATTTAGACTGAGGAATGCATGCATGATGAATCAACCACTCAAGCCCTCCTTAAGTAAAATCTGTTTGTCAGAAAATTAGCCATGGATACTTAATCCAATTAAGAACTTAGCTCTTTCTTACTGTTTCGCTCCATCAAACTAGAATTTGGCATTCTTAATTATTTTTCATCTTCATATGTTCAGAAAGTTGGTTTGTGCTTTTGGAGATTTGTTTTTCTGTTGGTTTTTTATTCTTTTTATCTCCTCTGGGTTTTTTTTTATAATTTTATTTATTTGTATTTCTTATCTTAAAAGTCAGTTTACTAACTGCATGTGTTTTCATTAATTTATTAAACGGAAAAATCATATGCTATAGCAAACTAAAAATAATTAAATTTTAAGCAATTAATACACTGCAAGTGCCTTTGTGGTTTGTATTTTTATTCATTTCTTCAGGAATTCTTTTAAATAGGCTACCTTAGGATGCAAAAGAATGGAAACAGTGAAAGTCAAACTTAAAAATATTCCTGTTTCATACTGTTCCTGGCAATTTTAAATATATTTAAAATAATGAGTTACCTAACATTCAGTACATTTTCTCTGCATTAAATCTCTTTTTATATGAATTTGAGGTTGAATTTAAGGGCTTGGTTGAACCATTCTTAAAAAAAATTTAATCACATTAGTGGATTTAGCTTTTTATCATTAAGAGGTAAATTTATCATGAAACAAAACTACAGCAGTGTCTAGCATTAATAAAGTTCTCCTAGCTTCAACAACAATAAATATTACTTTTGCCACGTAACTTATTTATATTATGTACACTATATTTACATATACCTTTTATATTTTCCTGCACCTGAGACCACACAGTTTTTGCATTCTTGCAGAATCTACCACTAAGAGCTCAGATTTTCCCTGCTGGCATTCATGACAGTATGTTTCAAGCTTTCAGCTTCTCCTGCCTACATTGCCAGAGGCAAGGTACTTCTTGTTCCTAAGACTCACCATCACAAATAGAATTGGAATGGCCACAGTTGTTCAAAAGATTAGATCCTGCCCTAAGATAATTCTGACAGAGGATTTTTTTTTCAAGTTTTTTGGTTTTAGTCTTAGCTCTTTCTTATATGGAAGATAATAACTGCACCAAATATCTGGATCTAACAAACATACACCTCATTTTTAAAAGACTATGGTCTTCTAGCCTTACTAAACAAAAGTTGGTACAGGTTCTTTACCATTCCAGACTAATTTATATTCTATGTTAGATATTTTCTATGTAGGATTTTTTGGCTTGAGTAATATTTGTTTTCTGAGATAACACAGTGGAATGCAAATGTAATTTCAACTCCACAAAACACTAATTAACCAAACTGTAATGCAGACTCCACATGAACAACAAAATCTGTCTTCAAACAAATTGTAATAGCATTATGATAAATATTGTCTAAACAGATAAGAGCCACAGAAAATACCAGTGTGATTATCCATTATTTAAACATCCCAAACTTAATATCAAGGATGTGTTTGCCATATGATACAAACCCTTGGTACAATTAATTCTTAGAAAGAGCAGGTGAAATTTTCTGTATTTGGGAATATTATAAAACACAAAATGTTTATTTCATCATAGCGAACATCCCTCATTATCTGCACTTACAAGATTTTTTATTTTATTAAATATATAAACTGTGATATGAAATATTCTTATTTTAGTGACAATATTCACCATTACCTTTATCCCTGTAAAGATACTCCTGTAATGAATGGAGTTCTTTTTTGAATGCAATATAAACAAGGAGCAGTCAGACATGCTACAGTGTAAGATCTGTCCCTCATTTGGTCTTCAAAGGACCAATTTAAGCAGCCTACTCAGAACAAACATTCCCAAAGGGATGAGTTTTGTTGAGTCACAAACAGGGTACGTTATTTCCACTCTGCTCTACTCGTAGAGGCAATGAACAACTGACCTTTTTCTTCGTCACTCTGCTTACAGATTTCTGTCACATTCATACTCAATATTCTCTTTTCCAGGACAAAGAATTCTGGTCTACTCAGTCACTTCTTCCATACCATCTGTCTGCTTTTTAACCTTTTAAAACATAGTTTTCTGAATCTTTTCCAATCCTACTATATTATTTTGAAATGAATGATCAGGTCTGCACTGAAGACATGAACAACACATATACATTCAGAGCGGAATTACAAGGTTTTCTTACTCATTCACTACAAATTTCTTAATAATTCTAACAACCCATTTTCATCTATGGTCCAGAGGACTACGCTGATAATTAAAAATGTTTTCGTTTCCAGGTCTTATCCTCTAGCATTCCACAGTCACTCATTTAGCATGGAAGGACAGAAGGGTTTTTGGGGGGATAATCTGGGGGATTTTTTTTGCCATGTACATTTTGTTAGCAATGGAGACAATATTGTATTTCTGCTTAAATACGGTACTTTATATGTAAATATTTTAAAACCTTTGAAATGCTCCAGGCCAAAAGCTGTCTTATTTCTTCTGGGAATATTTTTTTCTTTTCTTTTTTTTTTTTCTCTTTAAATATTTTTTTTTTTTTTAAGAAGACAAGAAGAAATTTCTGACCATATCAGAGAAAATTTAAAATGGCAAGGTCATATACAAGACCATGGAACAGACCAATATGTTAACTATTTCATGGGTTTTGAGTAATGCACTTGTTACTGCAACACATTTTTTCCTACCCCTGGTAAAGAGATGCCTTCAGTTAAGTATTAATTTGGTATATTTGCTTTGAAGAAAATGTGAATTTTCTCTCACATAGAAAGTTATACTATTGTTTGGTCTAATTTAAAAAAAACAAAAAACAAACAAAACCCACATGATTTTCAGGAACACACTTTCAAAATTACATGCACACTTTCAAACACAATATTTTGAGCTGACATTTCTATGTCTGTGTGAGAAAGAAACAGGAAACAGTGAACATTCAAGAAAAACTGTATAGTTTCATAATTTTTACTGAAGGAATCTTTTCAAATACATGCATATTTTATGGAAGAATGCTATCTTTATTAATTTGCATAATATTTTAATATGAACCTATGATAATTCAGCACTGGGTATCTAGATGAGGATAGGAATTTTATGAGAGCTCAACAGTTTGTGTAATGTTACAATCATCCTGCTTCTACTAAAACTAAATGAAACATTAACAATTTTTTCTTTGCTTCCATATCATGTGAATAGTTTTCCTTTCCACAAGTATACAAACATATAAAATAAAAAGAGGAGAAGGTAAATTGCTAAATTAAACTTCAGGAATACTTCAACAGAATACCATTTCATTTCATCATAGGGTAACTTGGGTCGGAAAGGTAATTTATTCCAAATTCTTGCTTAAACGAAGGTCAGCTATGAGGTTAGACAAGGTTACTCAGGGCATTCCCAGTACCTGTCTTTATATTTTGCTGTGCATGCTTACATCTGTCACACGAACTGTCATCAGTTTCTAGGAAAATTCTCTTTTCTTCCCTTTTCTCATTTTTCCAACAGGGTAGAAAAGAAATGAGACAAGCATAATCAGGCACTCATTCTCTTTATGTGAGATTATTAAGGGTTTGATTCTTCCATGATGCAAAATATATGGTATCTTGATGAAGTCACTGATATGAGACACTACCTCTGGTGATAGTTCTCCAGACACCACACAAAGTAGATCAGAGGCTAACAGAGCAATTTCATTTCATATTGCAGAAAATGTGCTGGAAGAGAGATGAAATATCAGAGATATCACATGATCTGAATAATCATATGCGAGTGGTTGGGGAGTGTTTTGCCCTTTTTTTTTTTTTTTTTAAAGATAACATGATGCTGACTGTTACAAACTAAACAGCTTGGGCGGTACCTGGGGATCCCATTTTATTTGCCAGACTCCTAAAAATAAAAATGGGTTATCAATCCAATTTTACTTGGATTTTATGACCTTCAATTCCCAAATGCCCTTTACAAACAGTGAAGAAAAACTTAGAGAATTTGATTCTATTTACTTATTATGTATTAACACATAGATAGTATAGATCATCAAGAAATGGTATTTCTAATTTTAAGATTTAAAATATATATGATAATTAAAAATGCATAAAATATATTAACTATTCATCAACTTTTGCCTGATATTTATGTTTATTTTATCACCTCGACTTCCACAGTACAGGTACTCAGGTTTTGACATTGTGTCACTGCATGCTCAGAAAATGCAAATGACTGACTATTGTACATATTTTACCACACAACACGTATCTTGTAAGTCTCTAAAAGCCTCACTGCATCCAAAGTATTGCACCTCAGGAGAATGGAGATATATTTCCCATCAGGTATCCCTTAAATGATACCAGCAGAACCACTGATAATGAAAGACAACCTGTTTGTTTTCATTACTTCAGAATATCCAGAAGTTAATGTCTTCTATATAAACTTACAGACTTTTGCCTACAGCCTGCTGCTAACCTGAATTGCTTAAGACCAAATAAAATAATGGAAGAATATCATTATATTCAACTCACCTAATTCTTCAACTGTATCTATTTTCACTGGTTTCATCTGACTGGTGCTCTCTTTGATATCAAATCAACAAGGAGAAGCTGAAAATTCTCATCTCATTGAGGTGAGAAAAATTATTGAGGACAATGCAGATCTTTTTAATCACTGTGGAGTCAGGTTTTCTCACATCAACACTGAAACAAGAATTATTACCCTCTTTTGCAATTTCGTGAATTTGTAGTGGCTGAGTTAAAGACACACAGCAAAAACTAAACAACATCCGACACAATTACGCATTTTGCTTAGTTGTTTGGGTTTACCCTTCAGAACTAAAAGGTCACAAATCAGCATAATATCATACTAACAATGTCAGGTGACATTTTTAATAATGCAAATTGACTGGGAACTTAATCAAGGTGAAAAAAATTAATGGAAACTTTACATCGAGATCCTGAGAAGGCTTTTTCAAGATCTTATCTTCACCATTTTTTATTGTTCCCTTAATATCAGTCTATGTAAGGCTAGAATCTCCTGTGTCCAGAAGAGGACCATGAAGATGTCAGAGGGCTGGAGCACCTCTCCTATGAAGACAGGCTGAGAGAGCTGGGCTGTTCAACCTGAAGAAGAGAAAGCTTTAGGGAGACCTTAGAGCAGCCTTCCAGTAAAAGGGGCCTGCAAGCAAGATGGAAAAAGACTATTTACAGGGGCATGAAGTGACAGGACAAGAGAGAATGCCTTTAAACTGAAAGAGGATAGATTTAGATTAGGTATTAATTAGGAATTAATTTTTTACCATGAGGGTGGTGAGGCACCAGAACAGTTTGCTCAGAGAAGTTGTGGATGCACCATCCCTGTAAGTGTTCAAGGTCAGGTTGGATGGGCAGCCTGGTCTAGTGGAAGGTGAACCTGCCCATNTGTAGCAACTGGATGATCTTTACAGTTCCTTCCA
>VWZT01006333.1:9484-31577 GCA_013397055.1 Pachycephala philippinensis
AATGCTTTCTTTGTATCTACTGGAAGTAGATGTGGTAAGTGTAACACCACCCAGTTGTACTTCCTATGTTTTCTGAAGGACTACAACTATATCCATTAGCTACACTGCTTCTTAATTTTTAGTCTTTGGACTGCAAAAATTAACCTTCCAAGTGAAAAATCATTCAGTGTTATTATTGCCAGTCTTGAGAGACTGGAATCATAACTTTGAGAGAAGGGCAATGGTCTCACTACGCTAATGAACTAAGAAATGAACATTTTGCAGCAATATCTGATCAGAATGTATTCTTACTATCTTCCAGTTTCACTGGAATGGTATTCCCTCTTAATATTTCCACAAACTGAGCATTTTTCTAGGCTTCAAAAACAAAAGGGAGTGTCAAATGACCCTCAAAGGGGATTGAAAATAGAAAAGTGAAACTGAAAAATCATCAGAAACGTAATTCAGTGAGATACACCTTGCTGAATTTTAGAAAAATTAAAGACTTCTAAAAAAATTTAAAACAGGCAAGCCTCAGCAACTTGCTAGGATTTTTTTCCTTTTTTTTTCCTTTTCTGAAATGTTCTTAAATACCACACAATATTTAAGGGCATAAAAAGAAACATCAGAAAATTATAAAACTCCTGATTTTCACAGTTCAGACAAACCTATTGTCATTATAGTCAGCATGCTGCTATTATGCACAATTTGTATGCCACCGTATGATGACTGAGTTAATTAAAAGCTCTTGTAATAACCACGCAGTTAAATTGCAATTAGTGCCACACATGAACTTTATGGCAGTTTGATTTTGCTTGGTGTGATTCCTTAGAATGTCTACTTATGATTACTCACAGTTTGGAAAACTGGAGCATTATAATCCTTTGTATTTAAACAGGACTGCACAATGATGGGAGCATCCTATCAATAATGGTTGGACACTGTCCTCTAAGTTCAGACGCTCAATATGAGAAATCTGTCACATTCTTTGTTTTTGTTTGTGGCTTTTGCTCTTTTCCCGTTACACAAATGGTTCTTTCTGACCTCAGCATTTCTACTGAAATTATTTTACATCAAATGACTACAGCAAACTGAATGCCCAGTCCTGTGGTGCACTTCAAACTAGATTTTCCAAGTCTCAGTAGACTCAGGTTTTAAACGCCTGCATGGACTATGGCCACACTGATGCCTCACAGGTCTGGGAGACTGGATCAATCTACTTAACGCTTGACACATACCCCATTTACAGCAAATCCTAGAGATATATATACATATATGTAACAAAAACTTACAGTGCTTGCTAAACTTACCAAAACAAACACTAAAGAGTTGAACATAAAGGAAAGGACAATTTTCAGACTCCTGGTACTGGCTCCCAGCTAGATCTGAGTAAAAGCCCCAGAGGTTTTGTACCCGGAGAGGTGTCTTCTGCCCTGTTCTATGCACAGTAGAGTCTCAGTGACTAGCTATGCCATAATCTGATTTTATTTAATGCATATTTTAGTTAGTGATTAGTCTGGTGGTTTTCAGTTCTAGCTGTCAGATCACAAATTTGCCACACTCCTTACAGTTAAATCCCCTCAAACACTTGTGAGCAAATGGACAGCTGAACTCTAAAACAAAGCTAGAATGAAATATCAGGCTGCTTGGAAATACATTGGTTACAAATAAAACTGTGGTTAGTTTTATTTTCTTTTGTAGAAATACACAAGAGAATACTTTCTTTTAGAAACGGATTCTTGATGAGCCACCAGCATTTCCAGCACCAGACTACTAATCAAACTACCAAAGATATTGATCAAGGAAAACTATGCATTAAACTGTTACAGTTTCCTTGGTTTGTTTTATTTCATCTACACCACGAGAGGGAGCATCAGCATTTCAGTACTCCCAAGCACTTCAGCAGCCTTCTATTGGTTTTGGGTTGTTTTTTTTTTTTTGTTTTTGTTTTTTTTTTGGTTTTTTATTTGCTTTGAACAGTTGCTCATTCAATATCAAACTTTTGTTTCAAAGAAAAATGCATTTTGATATATGAGAGGGTGCACGTGGCATGGGGGATTAAAGTATTCCCTACAGAGACAAAATCCAAGGTTTTGAAAACAAGGAGAGCCAGCATGAGGTACTAAATATCTGCTTTTCCTTCAGAACAGGAAAAACGTTAATGTGCAATTGCTTCAGGAGAGAGTGGTGGAGTACCAGCAGGGTTTGGAACCCAGGAAAACCATGAAGAAATTCTGTATTATTTTCTTTGCTTTCTTTGCAAATTTTGTCTTCTTTATCTGTGACTACTTGACTCTAACAATACGTCTCAGACATACAGAAAAAAGCAAGTTCTGGAGTTACAGTGGCAAATTACAAGTTTCATACCTAGGCTTAAGCATTTTACAGAATTTGCAGGAGACGTCCATGACAAGTCAAGAAGAAAACATTGTGAACAAAAGCCTAGAGAATTAGAGAGCAAAGATGACACTTAGAATAATGCCTGCTCAAATTAGTAAACAATTTATAATCCCCTGCAAGACAAATCTTAAACAGACTTGCCAGCTAATGATATTTTCAAAGAAATCTTACTCAAAATTGAAATAGAAATTTCAGGTGATACAAGAAAATGTGCAATTATAATTTTTCAAGAGAGATAGAGCTGGAAGTGGTTTCAAGCTCGAAAAGGACAAACCCAATTCACAGAATACTTGTGAAATGTAAGAGTTTGTCTCACACCCAACCAGGTGGTATTGAGGAAAAATAAATTTAAACTGCAGATGTACAGAATGCACACCCACCAGCAAGGCAGTGGTAGCCTCCTCAGGAAAAAAAATGAAAGGATTACATGCTGGAAATAAAAGGAAAGTAATTTTCTGTGATATATAAATTGAAGTACAACTTGGAGATACTGAACTAATAATTCCACTTCGTTTGGCACTATGAAGCACCACTGCCATGGTGAAATGCCCCATCCCTGGAAGTATTCAAGGCCAGGTTGGATGGGACCTTGAACATCTGGTCTGCTGGAAAGAGTCCCTGTCCATGGCACGGGTGTGGAACTAGACAATCTTTAATGTCCCTTGCAATGCAAATCATCCTGTGATTCTACAAAATCTTCAGTCAAGACCAAGGAAAGAGACAAAAATGCAAAGAGTTTGCAAACCAGTTTTTTATAATCAGAATTTTTTCATATGGTTTTGTAAAAGACTGCTGTTCAAGCTGTTGGAGTCTAGGAGCCACAGTCCCCAACTTTCACATGATTGAGACTCATATCCTCCTCCTACCACTGCATTTATCAAAATCAGTACTCCTGTCCAAGTTCCTGAGACTGTTCTCATATCTTACCAATGTTTAATTATCTCTGCTTTCCTTCATAATTTTGCATGTTGGGATTGCAAAACGAAATCTAAGAGCCCATTAAATATGAGCTACTTAATAGACTTTTAATTTGTGTCTTCTGGTCTTTAATTACTAAAATTGTAAATGGTTTTAATTCTGCCGCTCCATTCATGAGGGACTAACACTCAGCAAGTCTGGCAGTAAAAATAGTTTCTCCTCCTGAATGGAGCTGGGAGGGAAGGAAATGATTTTTTGGTTTTTTTTTTACTTTAAACGATTTAATGTCAGGGGAAATCCTAATGTTCTCGGCCAAGTTACCCTGTAGCCAGAACACAGCACTGCCAGTTCAAACTCTTCAAAGGCAGTTCAACAAAAACTGCTTCTTATGAGAGGCTGCCAGCTCTCCCGATCCAAGTCTGCTTTAGTGGATGCCAAGGTGTTTCATTTATGTTCAGTGAAAACACTCTGTGGTTCTTCTCTGAAAAGAAATTATATAAAACCGGCAGTAGCCCTTTCCAAAGATCAGCTGCTTGTGTGTAGCTGACTGATTTATTTATGCTTTCTTGTGGTTCAAATATATTTTATTACTCCTTGTTTCTGTGTGCCCAGCAACTACAGCTCTGACACAGAGGGGCTAACATTGTGCTGTCTTGTAGGACACAGGCAGAATTGTTCTTTAAATCTAGGTCTAAGACTATCCAGGGTCACCTGTGTAAACCAAAAGAAATTCAGTAGAAATGTGATTGTCAATGGAAGCAGAATTGGGGCTCTATAACCTTTATCAGGCACGTAACTCAAAACAAAAAACATATGACAATTTACAATACATAAAGAATTAGTGATAGAAAAACAAGCTGGCTGCATCAGCATATCTGCACAATGTGTTTACACTTTATTGCAGGCTGCAATTTATGTTCCAAAATTGTGAAGAGCAGTGCAGTTTTGCTAGCAAAATTCTGTAACAAAAGTGTGTAAGTTAATAAAATTGTGTCCACTTAAATTAATAGTCATAATGCATTATTTCATTTAGCATAAGACACTGTCAATAACTCTGTATAATTGGAGTGTCACCTTTTCATGTTAATAAGAATCAAAAAAATCAGAAAAAAGGAGGGAAAAAACCACTATCTAGTTAGTATTTCAGAGAAACCTACGTGTTTCTTCCCCATTCCAAACTGCAGCTTATGAGATCAGTGTTTCTGCTTCCTGTACCTGTATAATAAGTGTTCCAGTGCCTCCTCGCTCTCTTCTTTGAACCTGGGAAAAACAGGTTTTTTTGAAGATCTTTTGTGACATACAAGGCAGTCACTTATTCACACATGTTCATATCATTTCAGGGACCAAAACAGTCCAAAAAGCTAATTTGCTTCAAAATCTCTGTATTTTCCCTCAACGAAGTTTTTCATTACAAAGGGTTGGTAGTGGTTTAAAGGCCAACCGAGATACCAGAAATCTGCTCAGCTCAGTACCTGTCTTTGTGAACAGTTACTCTGTTTCACAATGAAAAATAAAGAGCAGAGGAAAAACACATACACAGGTTACAGAAAGGATTGTTAGTGTTCTTCTTTTACACTTGTTCATGCCTTCTACTCAGCTTTGGGGAAGGAGTGAAAAGTCTCCTTTCTTCTCTTTTTGCAAATATGAAGAATCAGATAGCAGCGTTTTCAGTCTCTTAGAGAATCTTGTTTACCTTCAGTCCAAGTGCCCAGTGACAAGCCTGCCACTGTGCCAAAGCAGAGTTAGATATCTACCACATGACCTAAACCCAGAACACGATGGCAGCCCAGATTGCTTACTGCACGTTTTTCAGACCTCTGAGTCCCCATGCAGCCAATGGAAAGAGAAAAGCCATTTCAGATCTATGCATTTTGCCCAAATTTTGCCTTATCTTCTGTTATAAAAAAAGAGGAAAAGGGGAAGGTGTATTAAAGATCCTATGCTTTCCTGACATAACAGATCTCACTCTTAAAAAAGAAATGCAGTAAAATTGACACATTTAACATAAGAATGAAGTAATTTTAAATTGTGAAGCAGGTTTGGTCAAAACACATTAAATACGAATACATAATGCATAGCATGCTATATCATACATTATTTACTTGGCAGTCTAGGTTGAACATATCTCATGTAAACCTGCACTACTCAGCATTGCTTGCCAAAGCCAGGCGTGTGTTGATAACTGCAGAGGGTTGGACCTGGCTAAGAGCCAAAGGCCCACCCAGCTGCTCACTCCCCGCCTCTACAGAATAAAGGGAGAGAAATAAGAAGGAAAAGCCTGTGGGTCAAGATAAAGACAAGGACATCACTCACCAGTTAATGTCATGGCCAAAACAGCCTCAGCTTGGGGAAGACTAATTAATATACTGCCAATTAAAAAGAGATTACGATGGTGGGAAACAAAGTTCAGACTAGAAACACCTTCTTCCCATCTCCTCCCTCCTTCATCTCAAGGTAAATCTCATTCCTTCATTTCCAGCTCTTCTGTTGCCCCTCAGGCCCCTAGGTGCTGCAGTGGAGTCAGGGACTGGGATTGTTGTCAGTCTGTAACACTTTGCCAGTGCAACTGCAGCCCACACAACAAGTAACTCCACTATAGGAGAGACAGGGGAGGAAGCTGGGCAATTTGGCAAATGAATTTTAAAAAAGCACTTTTCAGAAAAGTGTGAGATGTGAACTTGACACTGGATTTGAACGTCTTCTCACCAAAGGTGAGACAAGTATGTTCTCTGTCATTTCCATAAACGAAAGGAAAATTGGAAAAAAAAAAAAAAGCAGAGGACTAGAGAAGGATATATCTTGAAATTTGTACCAAAAGCTGAGACACCATATACTCAAATGCTGAGAAGCTGAGGAACATAGCAACTGACTGTGTTTAGACAGTCATGGTTTTGTGGCTTCATTTTCTGGTATTACGTTTAAAAAGTTCTTGATGGAAACAAATGCTTCCAGTGTTTGCCACACATCTGCCAGTGTATCATAAACCTTAAAATAAATGACAAACAGGATATTATCAAGTGTATGTCCAGCAATGTGTACACATTTTGTCTTTCCAATTTGCATTTGAGTACAATGCCTGGATAAATCAAAGAAGCAGATCATAACCCCAACACCCATTTTTCCACAATGTGTGCATAACTATGAATGTATTATTGCCTCTGCCAATATTCTATGCATGATTTCAAGCCCTGTATCTACACATTAGAAAAAAGTAGACCAATTGCCCTGTAAAAGGACACCAGTTTTGAGGATAATCAAGCAACATTAGGCATACAACTGCCATTCCAACACACAAAATGCTCTGAGTTGTGATTACAATTTTTATTTTAAATGTTGTAGCAGGTATCTTGTTATTGGATAAACACTGATTTCAGTCACAAAACAAAACAGCATAGGGACTTGTACTAATATATAGTGTGTGGTATAGATGTCAGAAATAAAGGTAATACTTCAGATCTCAGTAAATGCAAGCTACTGAAATATATAGAAAGGATAGATTAAACCAAAAAAGATGGGAAGAGCTGTCCAACTGCTAAGTATGTTCAGGTAGGAATAAAGCTTACTATTTAATGAAAACAACTTTTCATTAGTTAGAAACAAGCCACAAACACTTTATTTGGTGATTTTCACTTTGTTTTCAAAGTTACCCATTTTCTTTTCTGATGAACAAAACCCAGTTTAGCTTCAGAATAAAACTTTTTGATAGACACACGGAGCTTTTCCATGATGAAACAATGGGGAAGTGAAATACAACACTAGAAGAATATTTATTTGATGGAGGTCATGACTGCAATAGACCTACTTCATGCTACATTAAAAAAATGAGATGTATAAAAATATGCCATCCTGTATTACACAAGCAGTACAGTTTTTCACAGCTACAGCTGAATGTATATCTGAATGGAGAGAAAGGAAAGGTGATGGTCTTCAACTCTGTGTTAGGTTAGATATCAAACTTTCTTTTCGAACACAACTGTATTAGACTTTAAATCCAATTACTGTTCAGCAGTTTTCACAAATCAGTTTCTATCGATCTTGTGAAGTAATTTAAATTCATCAATGTATCAAGTAATTTAAATTCAGCGAAGTAATACTGGCACAGACATATGCCAAAAGCTTTAGGCAGAACTCCAGAGTTTTATTCCAAAATCTGCTCTGATGAAAATGATAGGGGTTTGGGATTTTTTTGGTCTTTTTTTAAAGTATGAAACAAATATATGGCAAGTGGTTCACTTGGGGGTTGTCTTTTACAAATCGGTAAGGGGAACACACACTTGCTGAAAGTTAAAGGAGTACAAGGCTGAGTCCAGATAGATAGTTTGGTGAGAGGAACAATATAATTAATTTTCCCACAATGTCAAATTCAGGTAGTATCTGTGCAATCTCTAAACCAAAGCTCATTTTCCCTCCATAGCTTATCATCAGTACCTCCACTTCTCTTGAGTACAAAAGTACTACTGTTGAGATACAGCTTGGCTCCCACTTCCTTTGAGAACCTCCAGGCTATCACTCCAGTGGTCTCAGATTTTATCATCCTGTTGCGGGGAATTTTATCCACGCTTAGAGATTGTATAAGGAACAAATCATTCTTTTGCTTTGACCAAAGATCTGTCAGATAAAGAGACAGTGCATACAGACTTGTGAAGATTCAGTTTTAGCAACATGCCTGCATAGCAATGTTCACCAGCCGTGAGATGAAGCCAGTGCCCACATCCTCTGCACTAGAAGAACACCATGAACAGGATATGTTCCTGCCTTGCCCATGATGCCTGTATGCAGGTCCTATCCCACCACAGTTACTGAGTCAAAGATGGCTGGCTCCTCAGTAAGAAAATTCCCCTGATGCAGCCACCTTCTAAACCATTTCACAGAATCACAGATTTATTTCAGAGGGATTTTTTGAGGTTATAGGGTCTAACATCCCTATTCAATAAGGGTCAGATACAGCTTGTTGTCCAGGTTCATATCTAGTTGGGTTTTGAGTATTTTCAAGGATGGAAACTCCACAACCTCCCTGGACAACCCTTTCCATGTAATTTCATGGTTTTTGATTTCTGCCCATTGCCTCTTGTCATGTCAGTAAGCAAGGCTGAAAATAACTTGGCTTTTTCTTCTTCACTGGCTCATAACATGAATTTACACACATTGATAAGATTCCCCCTGAGCCTCTTCTCCAGGCTCAACAGTCCCGTCTCTCTCAGCCTCTCCATAGATGGAAGATGCTCCAGTCTCAGTCACCTTTGTGGCTGGACTCGCTTCAGTCACTCTGTAACTTTCTCGTACTGGGCAGCCCAGAACCGGACAGAGCACTTCAGATGTGCTCTCAGCAGTGCTGAGGAGAAGGGAAGGATCACCTCCCTCAAACTGCTGGGAACACTTTTCCCAATGAAATCCAGGAGGCTGCTGGCCTTCTTTACTGTGCAAATGCATTTCTCATGTTCCTCCAGGAGCCTCATGCCCTTTCTTCCAAAGCTGCTTCCCAGCCTCCAGCAGCTATTGATGCATGAGATTATTCCTCCCCAGGTAGAAGACGTTTCATTTCCCTTTGTTGAACTTCACCAGATTCCCCCCAGGCCAATTCTTTAGCCTGCCAAGGTCCCTCTGAATGGCACAGCCACTTGGTGTATCAGCTACTCCTCCCAGTTTTGTATTGTCTGCAAACTTGCTGAGGGTAAACTGTTCCATCACCCCGGCCATTAATGAAGACATTAAAGAGTATCTGCCCCAGCATCAACCCCTGGGGGTCAGAGCACTAATTACTTGCCTCCAGGTGTACTTTGTGCTACTGATGACAATCCTCTGGGCCCAAACACCCATCCATTTTTCAGTCTTCCTCACTGTGCATTTTGACAGTTCATATTTAAGGATGTTGTAGGAGACAGTCTCAAAGCCTTTGGTAAAGCTGAGGTAGACATCATCCCTTGCTCTACCCATACCCTATCAATTTGGCTGTCCTATCAAGGGCATCAAGTAGGTTAACCATTACTCCCAATGGAGTTCTCCATTTGTTTGGAATAGCTTCCAGGATTAGTTACTCCATCACCTTTCCAGGGATGGAGGCAAGGATGACTGACCTGTACTTTCCTGTATCGTCCTTCTTACTCTCTTTGAAGACATCACTTTATTATAGTAATTCTGGCTGTTTATAGCTAGTCAATTCCAGCAGAAATAACCAGTAAGAAAAATGAAGCTCTAAACACAGTCTATTAAATTCTTCTTTCTGCTACCATTGTATGCCACAAGAAAGATCTTGCTTTCTTTCCAATATTAGACAGCTGATTAAAAAAAAAACAAGACAAAAGTCTCTTTTAATAGAATATAATTATGCCTATTTTCAGAAGACACACAACTTAGGATTAGACTGAGATGAAAGGGCTTGAGAGCTTCCAGAATTTTGATATTTTTGTTATCTCCAACTGTTTGGAAAACTGTTAGAACACAATGAAGACACAGTGCTTTTGAAAATCCCATTCTGAATTTTTGCAGGCTTATAATACATATAAAAGTACATACAAGAATTTTACCACACCTGTAGCACAAATTCCTCACTTTGAAAATGAGGAAATGCCAGAATTTGCGTGATCTTATTTTTTTTATGTTGTGTTTCCAATTCCCACATTTTTATATGCATGTGTCTTTTAGTATCATGGTCACATACTTCATTTTCCTTCAGATCCCAAAATCATCAGTGCTCAGAATAGCCAATGAACAACTAATCAATATTCTTTTTCATCTCTTTTATTCAATATTAAACTCAGACACCATTGATCTTTTGCGAATCAAAAACAATACTTGTATGCAAAGTTTGCAGGGAAGATTTAACTATAAAGCCCTGTGAATTTTCTCTTTCTCTTCTCCTCCCTACACTCCTTTTCCTTTCCCCTTGTCCTTCATCTCTTGCCTGACCTCAGACCCATTTCCCCTCCTTTCAGGCCCTATGTTTGTTCCACTCCAGCCAACCTCTCACCTGCGGGTTACCCATGTGTGGCAAGCACAAGTCTTCAAACACCAAAACAAAACTATGGCTAAGAGCACAGACACTCCCTCAACCAGCGGGACTTTCAGCTGCCAGGGCAGCATGCACAGAGGAAAGGGGTGGCAACAGAGAGTTGTGGAAGGTGCCCGAGCAGGACTTGGGCAATCCAGGGTGAGACTGGCTTAAACTGCTGTTGAATCACACTATAAGTGACACACAAGGCTGCTCTTCCATAGCCTGGGGCTGTGCCATTAATCCATACATAAAAGGTATGCTCTTATCCTGGGGATAAGGCTCCATCCATACCAAAACTTTGTAAATCTTGCTAAAATCTCTCTTTGTCTTTCTGTCTTAACATTGACAGTGGTTTGGATAACATCATGGAGGTGACATGAAACAATTTATTATAACTTGTAAACAAATTTCAATGGGTTTTTTGTTTGGTTTTTCGGTTTGTTGTGGTATTTTGGTTTGGTTTGGGGCTTTTCGACATGTATGTAAGGCTTAAAAGTGTCATAAAGTTCTTGTGCATTCATCAGGCTGTACAGGGCCCTCCACGGGGATTTCTTTGGCCATACACAAGCTCTGAGACCAACACGTGGCAACTCAAGCCGAACACAAGAGAAGCACAGGATCAGTCTGCAAAGTGCTCTGTAACAACAGGCACTTCCAGCTGTTATCCAGTGTGTAAGAACTACACACCATCTTCTTCAGGTTATCCTAATAATGCACACTTTTCTTGTTTTTTATGACACAGCTCTCTTAAACCTCTATTACATTACATCTGCACAAGTATTCACAGAGATGTGAATTTTTTTATAAAAAATTTCTGTTCCAGCTGAAAAGCATAGGGTATGCTATGCACCAGTAGATAAATGGACATATATAGACGTCAGGAACAGAAGTGGCATTAAATATATGACAATACATAGGTGTGAAAATACATAAATCCATGAATAGTTGCACAACCCACACATCTCCACTAGACTCTGCAGAATAACATCAAATAATGCACAGGTATCGAGATGATGAACAGGTGCTGCATTTATTTCTCAGTCAGCAGAGCTGTGGGAGGCAGGAATTAAAGGTGATTTTGAAACAGGAAGAAGAAAGGGAAAGACAAATTCCAGATGGAGACAGAGTGGCACTGCTCTGCTGACCCAAGCAGAGAAGGGAACAAGCTGCAAATTACTAGAAAAAAAGAGTTTTGTAAAAGGAAGCCATGCTATATAGGCATTAGTGTTCTTTCCACACCACACAGCGCTTAGAGCACGAGTATACATCAGATTTAAATATTCCTGTGAAGTGTTAGAAAAATCCTTTACATATGGTTATTTACACAAACATAATCATGAATGAATAAAAAACTGCACAACTACGTGTATCATTAAGCAGGATACTCTGTAGATTCTCACATTAACACTTGCATAATTATATATGACACTTCCAAACATTTAAAATTTTTTTCTATGTTCGCTTCTTTAAAACGCACAAAATGTAATGAAATTCTCTTTTAAAACTGCAGAGACTGCTGCGTGCCTAAGCAAGCCATTATTTGCTTGCTCATAATCACCTTTTCCCTGTCTGTTAGAGTCACTGATGCATTAATTGCTTATCAAAACTTGAAACAGTTCATGAGTCACTCTGAAGATAAAATAAATATTAATGAGCCAATTTCAATGGAATTCATGTCCTCAGCCTCTTAAAGCTGAAAGACTGTATTTATTACATGTCAGAATTACGTCTTGATACTTAATAAATGGAAAAATATGAAATATACTGACTAAATCAGCATGTTTCAAGGGATCATTGCATTATAGTTTTATTTGACCAAATTAGAGCTCAAAGAGGGAAATGACTGGTCAATTATAACAGAGAAATTAGGGGAAAGAGATGTCTAGGTCTGGTGCAGTTGGAGTCAAAAATGAAGTATGTGGGTTTTGAAGTTGGGAAGTGATCCTATATGAGATGATTTTAACGTAACATCAGTAAACACATCATCTTCGAACAAACACATTGGCAACAAATATCATTACATATGAAATTTTAGTATTCCTTACATTGAATGACAGAAGGGGAGAAGGAAGGCATGGAGTTTTCAGGAGTATCAAAATAAAGCACTTTGTTTCGGATCAATATGGAATTTTCATTAAGCAAAAACGCTAAGTGGAGGGTTCTTCACCCATTTAATTTTTACTAAAATTCAGTGCAATATACTATCTTAGAGTGTAAAAGGTTTCATTTTGAAAATGTGAGTGTGCTGAGAGATTTTTAAGTCTGGGTCAATGACAATTCAGTGTTGAAAATCCAAGTCTAAAACTTTTCAAATTAAATGAACCAGGATGAAATAGGAAACACAAGTCCTTCCCTTGAACCTTTACTTGCTTGTTCTAGCTTGTTCCTGAAAATGACAGGCAAAAAAGATCCCACAGAAATCAAAGAAGCAACAGGGTACATCCCTAAAAGGCAACTGTAGATCTGAAATAACTGGGGAATTAGAGAGACATCAGTGAGCCACTTTTGAGTCAAACTGTTAGTGAAAAACCCTTTTCCAGAAAAATGACAGCTTTTCCCAAGGAAGATGAGCAGCAGGATATTATGGCTCATGTAGCTGGCTGGTATAAAGCAGACAAAATGGGAAATTTGTAGAAATGAACCCTGTTATTCACTGATTACAGCAGGATGACGAACCCATTTTATCAGACTCTGGGTCTTAGTAAGAAATGAAGAATCCTCTATTTATTATACTAGGTCAAGTTGTTTATTGTCAGAGGTCATATCAGCTGCTTAGCAGAAGACAGTGCTTTAACGTCAGGTAATCACATATTGAGGCAGTCCTAGAATTATTACTGCACCTCAGCTGATGCCACAGCACAGGAACACCCTCTTCAGACCCATGTGTACTATAAAACTGAAGGCATCTCCCCAAATCAAGCTATCTGATCCAGAACTTAACACAGATTTTGTCACTGTCAGTGAAGTCTGAATGTAAGAATAAAGAGAAAAATACAATTATGAAACATACTGTGGATTAAATATAATACAGGAAAAATTCAGATTTTAGTACTTATCTTCATTTTTCCCTAAAGTCTAGTTAAATAGTGTGCACTTTCCATAGCAGTATCCTAAAATTCTCCACTTCATGCATTCACAGCTAACATAGCTCTCATACAACTTGTTTTTTCTCTTAAGTGTAAGGAAGGACTTAGTTCGTGTTACAAATTAACTGTGCTGCTTCCTCTGAAATGTACAAAATTATGGAAATGATATATGCAAAGCTGTAGGTTAAGACAGGCCACTGGTATCTAAAATAAGGATTGTTTACATTTATCATTATGTGCACATAAGATAACAACGAAACCATTTTCTTACATTCATGAAAAACATTTTTTGTGCTCATAGAAATTGCACTGTGAAATAAAGCTGAACTCCGATACAAATGTGTTGCTCACCACAAAAATGGCCAAACAAATAATAGCTATCGTGATACTTTTCCTACCATCGCGTTAGCCCCAAGTGTGGACAAAACCACCGTCTTACCTGCTCAGATAATTCTGGCCCGTTGACCCGAGCCTGTACCAGAGCGTCATTAACCAGTGAATGGAAGTTTAGCAGCACGTGCTCAATGTCATATGCTCCTCTCATGGCTCCTGAGAACTCCTCCAGGGACTGGATGTACCCCCGCCAATGGAGATCAACTTCTGCTACGTCAGCCAGGCAGCCTCGGATGATGTTGAGGCAGTAGCCCATGCAGGGTTTGCTCAGCGTCAGCCCCTGGCAGTGTGGGCAGTACTGCATTCTCAGCAAAGCCCTGCTGCAGTCTTTGGAGAAGTGCAGGTGATCTGTTGTATTGATCACTTCAATCCCCACATTCAGAGCCTGCAAGAAAGTCCGGCTGGGTAAGAGTGCTCTTCCCATTTGTCCTATGGCCTTTTTGGGAACGTTGCCAAAGGGCCTGATGTCTCTTCTCGCCACTCGGAGGCACTCTGCATATTCCAGTGAAATGTCAGTCGGACCAGGGTTAATCACATGGTTGTAGACTACTGGAAACAGGGTGTCAAAAAATCTATTCACAAATTCCTCTGTGCTAACGTCTGTGCCAAACAAGAAGAGTCCAACATCTGTGAAAAACTCCTGCACATGCACAGTAGCCTCAGCAGCCATGTTTCTATACGCATTGCAGAAAAGTGTGTTTGTGTAATTCTCAGCCAGTCTGATAAGCATTTCAAACGTTTCTGCAATAAAATCAATCAATTAATCAATCAATCAATCAATCATTATTTTTAAGGTTTAAAAAAATAAGAAATTAGAGTAAGAAGTTAGAACAGCTACATTACAACAACTTACATATATCCCAAATGAATGTTTGCATTAGAATTTTTGAGGAGACCAACTTCTCACAAACTATGACAACTGTCTTTTCTATGTAGGGAAACACCTTACAAGTAATGTTACAACACAATTAATAATCCACGTTTTCTTTGCAGGTTACATTAAACACAGCCTAAAAAAAAAAATACAACAGGAAATAATTGTAAGCTGAGTTATTAAGTGACAAAATACAGCAAAGTTCTATTTTTCTGTTAATGTATATAAACACATTAGCTCTCTCATCTCACGACTCATTTTGCAAGTTGCAATAAAAAGCTGAATGCTCTCAGTAACTCCAAGTCATTCCTGTTACCATCCTAAACGGATGGGCAAAATTAACATTAAACAATACAAACAACTCTTCAATTCTATTAAAACTTAACTCCTAAAAGATCAGTTTTTGTTTCATGTCTTCCAGAGGAAGCAGATGGACCAAACACACATGCGAACATGATTTTAAACAGCGCTGTCTGGTCTGGCAATTGGTATGGTCAAGAACTGCTTTCCTCAGGAACTGGTGGATAATCCCTCTCTAAACCCCAAGAACTGCATAATGAATAAAGCCTGAGTGGACAAACTTGCACTTCACGTGTTAGGTGGTAATCCTTAAATACACTGAGTAGTGTTTAATACAGCAGTTAAAGTACACTGGAAAACTATCCTCTTCTGACTTGATCTATGATTTGTAGGTAAGAAAAAATGTTGGTTTTCAAAACAGAAAAATAATGTTTACACTGAGGAATTCCCTAGATCTGCCTGAGAAGGTTGCACTTCAGGGAAGGTAATGAAGCGATATATGGATCAAAAAGAAACTTAGCTCAGAGTTGAGAATAAAAACACAGAAACACATATTACTAATGTTAACCCATTTTATACACTGAATGGCTATGATTCAGTAACTTTTATTTCATGTTTTATAAGTTTTCGTGGGGTTTTTTTCACATTTATTTTTAAGTAAGACTGTAAAAATAAAGGAAAAGCATGAAGTACAATTAATACTGTCTAAACAGTGATGTTAAATACAAGCAGAATCAAATAGTGTCAAACCATGTCAAGCGATTTCTGAGGCAATCTGAAGTCTGCTGGTAAGTCACTGACTGAAAGGAATAGTAGAAACACCAGAATAAATGTAAGAAAGACAAGACTGGCAAACACATATTTAATAAATATCTATGCATAAGTGCCTTATATTATGATAAAAAGTTTGTTCAGTTCAGGTCAGTGAAAGGATTCTTGCTGACTTCAGTGGGTTTTAAACTGCATGCTTTGTGAAAAGATCACAGAGAAAACATATTAAACTGATCTGCATATACTTTATATTCAGTCTCTGTTTTCTCCAATTAAAAAGGAGATGCATGCTTATAAATCGCAATCATTCCTCTGCTATCTGTAAGTCTTAGTTTTGTATTTCACACTGCTCTTAAAAGTTAATTTGCTGTTCTCTTTCCTATTCTTCAAGCATTCACATGAGTAGGGAAAAAAAGTGTTGGCAGCCTACAAGGAAGAGTCAGAAAATGCATCCCACTTGTCAGGTTCTTGGGTGTTTTATTGTTATGTCACATACATATATGAACCCCTCCTTAAGTGAGTCTCACCATAATCATTCATACATGCCAAATATCACAGTGATTCAGCAAAGGGATTAATTTGTTTCAAAAGTCAGACTCCTGAAGTCAGTACCCTTCATGAAGCTATGTTCCCACTAATGGAGACCTATTCAACACAGAAAAGCCTCTGGGGTTTATCCAGTTAATTAACATGCAGATGTGCCAGCTGAGTACCTCTGCAGCTCCCAACATCTCCACCAGCCCCTCACGCCTCATATCTGAGCTAGATTTCTTATATATTATACATATATAAACAAGATGAGTGTACTTCAACCTCAGTACCTCATGTCTTGTACCCAAGACACCTGCACTGCACCCCATGTCAGTAGGTGTGCATGGGTATATGGGAGACGCATTTCCTTCTGGAGCAGCAAATGAGGCCCAGCAAGTCAGACAGGGCAGATTACACTGATCAAGATGCCCACTTTAAGGCACCTGAACCAAGGATGAGATCTCCACCAGCTATACAGGCAGTTTGGACACCCAGCTCCCATGGAGGCACAGATACACAGGAAACTAAATTATAGCCCTAAATATCTAACTATATTACATCTCATTTTTATTGGGGGGAAAGAAGGAATGCAAAGAACATGCAATCCTACTATAGAAACTTTATTTAGTTGCCTAGGAGTGTTTCATGGCATTTTTAATGGTAGACGCCATTTTTTATTTGCCCATCCAAATGGGCATGTGTGTTCTGCAGGTCTTGTATCTTATCTGTAGGCTCTTCATGGACATTTTACATTTAAAATGATACTAGATGGCTGTGCTGAGACCACTGAACTAAATTCTAGGTATCTAGTTATCACAGACTTGACAACCCTTTATATAAAATCCTGGAGCAGCCCAGAAGAGCAAAGACAAAAATTTAAGTAAAATTGATCCGTGGTTTAGATGGTTTAAAAAAATAAAATGTGAAGAATATTAAAGCTTTTTTATTATTACTTTTCCTAGATGGAAACCATAAAGTCTGTGATCTAAAATGTCTGTTACAATCCATGGCTGCGGCATCCTATTACCAAGAGCACAAATACTAGTTGAAAGAATAAATCATGGTGCACATGGATAATCAATAGATTTTACAAAGTGGTCTAAACAATAACAAATCTTCAATATTGAACTACATAGCTAGTGCCTCAGCAACCCCCAGATGAATGAGTACAATAATCAACTACATAATTTACTGACTATTTCTGCCTTTCTAAACAGGGTATGATGATACTGGCCACTTGTGTTTACAATTCTGCATCATGTTGTTTAATTGTCATTTTATAATTTCTTACAGAATTTGTTAATCAGTTTTTTCTGCTGGCACATTTTCTACTTTATAACCATGGCTGTTTCAGAGATTTGTTTTGCTCTCAGCAAATTTGCTGACAGACAGCAAATCAGTCCTATGTTTACTTTCAATATTGAACAGCTCCTGTGAATACCTTACGATGGCAATCTATGTCATTTACAACACATTCTGATACTTCAGTGACAAATCAAGTTATACTGGTTCAATACTGCAAGCTGTAGCAATGTGTTTATCTTTTAAATCTCTGGGCTGAGACTAATATAATCAGCATTAATTATTCAGCAACATAAAAGAAGTGATGAGTTTTCAATCAGTATAAATCTAATACATATAAAATACATTTTAAGTATAACTAAGATGAACTAGACAAGCTCTTTTTATTCTTACCAAATGATTTTTAAATCTTCAGGGTCAGTGTCTCGTATTTCCATAATTTATGAGATCTTCATATTAACTGCTATAAAATATCCTATAGATACTTTGTGTAACCCCACTGTTAATAATGTCTAGTGTTTACCACAGATGACATGTCAATGTTATTTTTCTTTGATGACAATTAAAATTATTGTTTGTATGCTCCTAAATCAAAATTCAGGGGTGTCAATATTTTAACCGATTAATTTTTTGAAAGAACAGTAGTACTTCTCTTCGTGATTTTACTAAGAACAAAACACATGGCTAGGAAAAAATGTTCCTGAGAACTTGTTTGTTTTATGTGTTTCATTTATTCAGCTGATACTTCATACCAGTACATATAAACATTATTTTTTTATAATAGTGTATTTAACAAAGTGATTACAAAGTGATGTAAAATAACTATCAGGTCATTGCTTTAAAAGATTTGCCATCTTCCCTTCCTTTAACCTTTCTGCTCCTGAGAGCCATGGGTAGTCCTAATTATAAAGAAGTTCCAAGGTAGCAATTAGTCCAGTGGATAAATGGCTTTAAAACAAAAATCAAAAGTACACACATGCCTTGTTTACTAGAACAAAGAGAACAAAAATGAAATCTAGTTTTTTATTCCTGGACGTTAATCAGATTTAATGGAAATACTGCACAGAATGAAACAGAATTTGGATTAGATTTTAAACCAGCCCTGCAATTCTCATCCTTAATAGTTTTGGCAAAGTGTCTTTATACTATAGGTACCTTAGAAAAGAATTTTAAATAAAGTTCTACGGAACCATGCTGTTGTAAAACAACTACATATTCTTAAGTTTACCCTTTCTTTACTCAGATAATGTTCTATAAATTTGCTAAATGAGAAAATGCACATAAATGCTGAGCACTACATTTTGAAACACACATGGTACTTAAGGCAGAGACAGTCCAATAAATTAAAAATCCAGTATTAGTAGTGGGCCAACAAGTTGTGAAGTCTTATAATTTGGCAATAATTCACCAGCCTAAATGACATATTAAAAATTAATTCACACTTAGTCAGGATAACATATAGAACTCAATAAATTATAACCGTACAGGTTAAAATCCATCCTTGATTTATGACTTTGTATTTAGCAAGACTGCCTTTCACAGTCCAGAGGAGATTGAACACTGATGAGCCTGGACTATCTTAAAGATCAGCCGATAACATACAGGAATCAATAACTAAAACCAAGCAAAACTGGAAAACCTAACAATGTTATAAAATTATTATGATTTGAAAAATCCTATGGCTAAGTATTGCTAGCTGCCATTGATGTTTGGCAATCTAATAGATTTCCTTCTGTTTGTGGGTAGCACAAGTAAATCAGAATCATCATACTCCCTCTCCTAAAGATTTATAGTATGATCAAATGTACCTTGCATACATTGTCCTTCTAGAGTCACACGGAATGTCTCAGGTGCAAGTTACAGCCAAGTAAGCAAAAGGCAATCAAAAATTATGAAAAGAAAATGTGGAAGAGAAATTAATCCACACAGTATAACATTCATACTACCTTTGTTTAAAATACATCAAACAGAGAAGTATGCATAGGTGGGAAACTCAGTGTACCTATTCCTAATTACAAAGTAGTACATAGTGACAGATATAATGCAAAATCCCTGAATCATTTACCATATCAGAAAAATGAGCTGGAACAATAATGTCTTCAAGACATACAAATGAATTATAAAAAATGAACTCGTTAGGACATTACGTGTGAAGGTTATATGGGAGAGAGATCAATAGGGTAAGTGCCAGCAGAATAGATTTGAGACTCACTAAAACTGCTCCTCATTAACACATATTTCAAATTAATCCATTTCATAGATTGCAGACTCACCAATGAAGTCAGTAAGAAAACAGGTATAACAGATTAAACCTGTAGCATAACCAACTTTGTGTTGCCAAATGATAGCAATGCACCTCAGGCTTTTATAGCTCAAAGTACTCAGACTTTAGAGTTTGTCAGGCCTTACTTGGTCTTGAATTTATTTTAGCTGTCTTTGAAAAAAACACAAATATTCAAGAAACCTGAATTATAATTGGTTGACTATTGTCTAAGTTGTTCTGTGTTGAGTGGCATATTTTTCATATACTTAAGGAGCTTCCTATGTATCCTGTGATTTTGAGTTTGGTTTATTAATACAGTAATTTTTTTCAGCTGGGGTTTCTGTTGGGACTTTTTGTGGTCTTTTTAGCATCAGGACACAAGGAAGTTGGCATAGAACAGCTTTAGTTGGAATATTAACAGGAATTAGCAATCATCCATAATTCAGGCTATAAGCACTATCTACACTAAAAAAATTGACTGCACTTTGAAAAGAACTAGCAAACTGTCTCAAATCCATATGTAAGGTGTGTTCTCCTCTTTTCCCCCAATGAAATTGTGAGGACTCACAAGAAACTCACGCCCAAGTTAACCAATACATAGAATATAGAAAAAATGTCCCAAAGTCAGGTGAGATGAATTTTACTCGTTATTGTGCCACATCTTTTCCCTGGTCTGAACTGATAGGTGTACTTCTCATTCTTGTTTTATAATCTACTTAATATCATCATTCAGTGTTAATTTTTGCTTACTAATCCTTATACAAACTATTTTGCTATGTAGAATTTGCTTTCTAAATCAACAAATTTAGGTGTGTTTTCCTTTCCTTCTCTATCTTCCCATGTATACATTTGAGAGAAGGCCCTACAATGAGGTCTCAAATTCAGCTGATTTTACACCATGATCCAAATCTTGTAATTTGCTTGGGAGTTTTATGTGGGTTTTTGTTTGGTTGGTTTGGGGTTTTTTGTTTTTTTTTTTGGGGGTTTTATTTTGTTTGTTTGTTTTTTTTTTTTTTTTGGTTTTGGTTTTTTGTTGTTTTGTTTTGTTTTTCAATAAAATGCTGGAATAAATTTATTTTTTATCCAGTTCTCCAGAGTTACATAAATTTTTATGACTTAATGGAAACCATCACAATTGGTTCAGAACATTATTTTTGAACTTTTCATTGAAACTTACTGCTGTTGATTTTAAAATATCCAGCCTTAGAATCTGCTATTTAACTTACCCCTAAATTGTAACCGGGATGTAAAGTATTTAATCCTGCCTCGACAGATTATATTTTATTATTGAATGTCTGTCATATGAAAGAAAGAATGAATGAATAATGCAAGGTTATCATTTTATCTGGTTATAAGCAGTGATTCCACTTTTCTCTCAAAACTGTTCTTCCCTTTTCAGTCTGGTGTTATCCTTTTAATAGTGATGACTATGGAACCATTCATCTTGTCATTCTGGAAACAACATGAGCAGATTGTTTTGTATGGTGCCAGGAGAAGAAATAACTAGCAATTAACAGAGCTCGACCAAACCTCTTTTTTTTTTCTTCTTGGATTCTTCTTATGTTCTCTCTGATTTTGCATTGCTCTCCAGGCAATGCTTCCTCAGACAAAAATATTTCTAAATCTGAATATATTGCTTACTACCGTAGAACGAAATATGCTCAGAGTTGCAAGCAGAGCACTCCAGGGAATCAGAGCTTTAAAACTGGTATCTTATAACAAAATTGTTTCAAAATATTTTGACGTAAAATGCTGTGCATGGTTTGCAAAAGGACATTAAATTGATACTGATTTAAGATAACCATTTTTACACATTTGCCATAATAAATAAGAACAGCAAGTCATCTCAGATGTATGAAAAGGGTATTATTTGGAAAGAGAAATTCAGAATTTATAGCAACATGATGTTGAGATAGGAGGGTCAGAAAATTAATTGATTAGAAGGATAAAATCACATAATTTCAAACTATGTATATGTGATCTAACAAGCACTTCTAAGGCATGATTCATCTCTGACTTTAGATGACTTTAAATGACTACTTTTGAGTCGAGATGAAGTGCTTGCTGGAAGTGCTTGTTCCTCTCCCATTTACTATAAAGGGATGTGACAGTGAAGCCCTAAGATTTTTGTAAGGAACTGGTATGAAGCGAAGTGTCCTTAAACATAATTCAGTACTGCAATTTATACAAATAAAGAGCTGAGATGATAATGCTTCTATAAAGTGGCCTTAATGGTAGATAAATTACAAACTTATTATGCATTTATGTGGGGTTACAAGAGTGGG
>VWZT01006334.1:9718-26132 GCA_013397055.1 Pachycephala philippinensis
CATTTTCTTACTTATAACTATAGAAACATGGGTTTATAATTCTTCTACTTAAGATCTGTGTACCTTTATCATTACATCAACCCAGCTCTTTCCAGGGCTGTAAATTAAACTCATCAGTGTTTGTGGGGGTTTCTACTCCTCCGATTCCCACACTGTCCCTGTTCCATCCCTTTTCCAAGTCCCTCTCCAGCTGATTTCCTCTGGAAGCACTGGGATACTGAAATCCTCCACGCCTGGAAAATCAAGAGTCTCCCGCTCAAACTCCTCGCCCTTCAGTTCACTGCAGGAGCACAAATACGGAACATCCTCTGCAAAAACTCATTTCACGGGAATTTTCTAGGAAAATCAGAGAAGGAAATAATTCCTAAAAATCCGGGAATCTGGTTTCTAGTTTGCTTTAACGATTCAACACCTCCCTACTTACTTTTCATCAGCTTTAATTTATCCTTAATCATTTATCCTGCAGCCCAAAGCAACCCTGCTGACATTCCAGTCTCTTTGCATCCCGGAATTGTCCAGGTTGGAAAAACCCTCTGAGCTCATCAAATCCAACCATTCCCAGCACTGCCCAGGCCACCACTGCCCCGTGTCCCCAAGTGCCACATCCACACGGATTTGAAATCCCTCCAGGAACGGGGCCTTCCTTCCCTGGGCAGCTGTGCCAGGGCTGGGGAGCCCTTTCCATGGAGAAATTCCTGCAAATATCCAAATTAAACCGCCCCTGGCACAGCTTGAGGCCTTTTCCTCTTGTCCTATCCTTGGAAGAAGCCACCAATCCCTCCCTGGATCCAATCCCATTTCAGGGAGTAAATAAAACATCGGGAACTCCCTTTTTCCTGCTCCACACTCATTCCCTGTGGGAATGCTGCCTCTTTTTTCCCTCGGCTGAGCCACAGGCGCCTCCCTGCAAGACCAATTCCTGCCATTTCCTTGGGAGCAAAGGTCTCCCAAAGATCCGCCACAGTCGGGTCACTTCCATGTGTCCCTGCCCAGACAAACAATTAGGGATAATTCCCTCTGTGCTCCTGCAGGAATTTATTTCCTGACTCCACTCCTGCTCTTTCTTTCCCTCATCCGGAGCTCAGCTCCAGGAGAGGAGCTGCTCTTCTCCATGCCCGGGGCCGTGAGTGGATTTATTCTCCCAAAAGAAATCCAGGGATAATGTGGGTACCTTCACTTCCACCAACACCACGTGTGGGACACTCATGGAAATTNGAGTTCAGCTCCAGGAGAGGAGCTGCTCTTCTCCATGCCCGGGGCCGTGAGTGGATTTATTCTCCCAAAAGAAATCCAGGGATAATGTGGGTACCTTCACTTCCACCAACACCACGTGTGGGACACTCATGGAAATTTGGATTTATTTCCTGACTTCACTCCTGCTCTTTCTTTCCTTTATCCGGAGTTCAGCTCCAGGAGAGGAGCTGCTCTTCTCCATGCCGGGGGCCGTGAGTGGATTTATGGATTTTGGCCACCACGTTATTCTCCCAAAAGAAATCCAGGGACAACATGGGTACCCTCACTTCCACCTGCACCACATGTGGGACACCCATGGAAATTTGGATTTAAAATTGCTGGAGCATCAGCACTGAGAAAATATCCCTCTGGTCCGGGAATTCCAGGCAGGGTTTTTGAGGAATTTTAGTATTTTTGTGCTGTTTTTAAGCTGGGTTTTGGTTTGAAGTGAGAATAAAGTCTCAGAGAGACGCTGCCTTGCAGTCCTTATTTCTGCTTGAAACCCTGAAACTGAGATTTTTTTTGAGATTTTTGTACTTCAATAACAACCTGGGAAATCGATTTCCAAATTTCCCAGCCCCTTATTCCAGCACTTCCAGAGAACGACACTTGGTTAATTCACAAGGGTCCAAGGTCGATCCACCTCTTACACCCAACAAAATGGGCATTTTCTGGTTTTTTTCCCACTGGTTCGGTGGGAATTGTAGAGACGAGCATAGAGGGAACCTTTCCCACACTCCACTCCCTCCCTGAAGGGCTCCCGGAGCCGTTGGCATCCCACAGATTGCCGGCAGTGGGATCAAGGAATCTGCTAAAATAAGACAGGGAATCAGCCACCGGGGAGGGCTCGATTAAACCAACACTTTGTTGTTCCTGGCATCACAAAACAGATGACGGTGCCAGACCCTTTTCAGCGCCGTCACAGGCTGGCAGCAAACACATCTCACTTATTTGGGAGCGCACGAGAAAATGTGGAATTTCCCCCCACTGGAAATGGCACAGAGGGACGAGAATCAAGCACGTCAAAAATCACCTCGTCCAAAAGGCTCCTGAATTCTAAATGATTCGCATCGTTTGGTGAAATTTCTTTTAGAATTATTTTAATCCATATTTTAAATTTTTAATCCATGTTTTAAATTTTTTTTTTCCTTATCGGGAAGCGCTGGTAGAGCAGTTCCTGACAGGCAGCAGCGAGGGCATGGATTTATCCCAAAGGAAAGTGCACGTATATAAAATGAGGATGAGAGGAAACGGCCTCCAGATGTGCTAGAGGAAGTTTAGATGGGATATTGGGAAGGAATTCCTGCCTCAGAGGGTGGGGAGGAGCTGGGATGGAATTCCCAGAGAACAGGTGGCTGCCCCTGGATCCCTGGCAGTGCCCAAGGCCAGGCGGGACACTGGGGCTGGGAGCAGCCTGGGACAGTGGAAGCTTGATAAATTCTCTGGGATTATCCTCTAAGTCCAACCATTTCCCCACTGAGCGTGAGTTCCAGACAGACATTCCTGGATTCATGGAATTATTAAGGTCGGAAAAGACTTCTAAGTTCATCCAACCATTCCCAGCACTGCCAAGGCCACCACTGCCCCGTGTCCCCAAGTGCCACATCCACACAGGGTTACTAAATCCCTCCAGGCACGGGCAGTCCACCCTGAACCTGTGCCAGGGCTGGACAGCAAATTTAGGGAAGGAATTTTCCCAGATATCCAATCTAAACCTCACAGAATCCCTGAGGTTGGAAAAGAGCTCTGAGATCAGAGTCCCAGCTGTGCCCGATNTCCCTGGGAGCAGAGCCCGCCCCCCCCGGCTGCCCCCTCCTGTCAGGGAGTTGTGCAGAGCCACAAGGTCCCCCCTGAGCCTCCTTTGCTCCAGGCTGAGCCCCTTTCCCAGCTCCCTCAGGAATTCTCCAGCCCCTTCCCAGCTGCCTCCATGTCTTTCCCATATTTCACCCTCACCAGCCCAGGAAAAACCCCCAAAATCCAATTTCTGAGGGTACCCCAAAGAAGGAGGAAGGGCCATAAGTGCTACAAAACCCCCACACGAATTCCAGCAGCAGGGATAACATCACCCTGAAAAAAACCTTTCCTTGCTTGGCTCTGGAACAAAAATTCCACTGACTACGGAATGTATTCCGGTTTTGTTTGCTGCCTGGAAAAAGCACAGTTTAATATTAAAGAGGAAATTTAAAATACAGAACCTTGCACGAATGCAAATGAACGAGGAAACGCCGCTTTGGAATGTTCAGCGCAAATAAACAGCTTTTTAAAACAACAATTTGCAGTTCTTGGGAGATAGCACAGATCTGTCCCGAGAAAAACAAGGAAAACAAATCTCTTTTCAGGGAATAAAATGATTTCTTGAATTAAAGCCCTGTTTGCTGTACTTCAGTGTCTCACACCTCGTTCTCACGTCTTTGTTGTCAAACACTGGGTGGAGAAAGAGCTGAATGACTGGAATATGTTCCCTTTTAAAAGCTGGGAATCTGTTACATGGATTTTAGGTGTTCCAGGCTCTATCAAAATTTATTTATGGGAATGGATCTTTTGGCATCGTGGAATGGTTTGGGTGGGAATGGACCTTAAAGCTCATCCAATTCCATGGGCAGGGACACTTCCCATTATCCCAGGCTGCTCCAAGCCCCATCCACCCTGGCCTTGGGCACTTCCAGGGATCCAGGGGCAGCCACAGCTTCTCTGGGAATTCCAGTCCAGGCCTTCCCCACCCTCCCAGCCAGGAATTCCTTCCCAAAATCCCATCTCATCCTGCCCTCCCCCTCTCCAACCTCTTCAGTGCCAGCTGTGCTTCATCAGGACAACCACAAAGTGCCACAAGTGCCACATCTGGCGCTTAAAATGTCATTCCAAGATATTCCAACCACTGGAAAATCTGGTTTGTCCTAAAAACTCCCATTTCCTTCAGGCTGTGGCACTGGGAAAAGAACTGGGGGCTCTGTCAGCCCTGAACCTTTTCCTCCTCTGGAGGAATCCTGGAGCACCGAGCTTGGAATTCTCGGGAGCTTTTTCAGGGAAATTCCCTTCTGTTCAGGGCATAAATCATCCCATTCCCAAATTTTGGCCAACTCAGGCCATGAGGGGAGAAAACCAGAGGTTTTCCTTCGTTTTAGTGAATCCCAGGCTGTGCTGGGACAGGAAAGAGCTGCAGAGGAGATGAGGGCACAGAGATCCTGAGGGCTCCTTGGTGTTTCCATGATTTCTGTGCCAACTTCCTGCAAAACCGACAGTGGATTGTTGGACCAATCCCCCCCAGGCTGCTTGGAAAAATTCCACCAGGAATTATGGAGAGGTTTAGTCCAGTTTCCAGTGAGATGATCCAAGCCCTCCCGGCACTGGGAATTTACAACATCCCTCAGTCAATCCCTGCCCTCTCCCTTTCCCAGTTTTTTGATGGATACCAGCTCCCATGGCAATATTTCTCCCGGAAGCGCTGTTAGGACACACCTTTTTGTCCAACCATCGACAATGGAAACAATTCCATGAGATTTGGCAGCTGAGAGATAATCGAGGCACCTCCATCATTGGAGAATATCAATATTAATTAGGAATTGGATTGACACAGAGTCGGGCAGAAGCAGAAATCACCTCCCTATGGATCTGATTCCTTGGGAAGCCAAACGAACAGCTCGGTATCGATGTGAACACCTCCGGAGCGGAGTTATCCCTCAGCATTCCATGATTTATTTGGACAGGCATCAACCAGCGATCAACAAATCAATAAAAATTAATGAGGAGAATTAATAAACTCCCACCTGGGCACTCAGGCGCCGCCAGGTCGGGAGTTATTGTTTATAGGATTTTCCAGCCCCTTTTCAGAGGCTGAGGGCAGCTCCAATCCTATTAACAGAGGGTAATTAGTCATTAACTTCCATTAGGGAGTTGCTCCTTCCGTGCGAAATTTGTGGGAGTGGGAAACGGATCTCACTTCTCCCGGGCAAAATTCATCACCCAACTCTGCACAACCCCCAAATTCAGCAGCAGCAATTCCACATCTGATCCCTGTCCAGCAGCGGCGGCTTCCCGAGGGTTGGGATTGGTGGGAGGAGCTGCCAGCTCCTCATGGATATGCTCATGGATGCGAGGGGAATGTTGTCCACAACATCTCAGCTTTTCCAGAGAAAATCTCTGCTCTGCTGGAACCACCACAAGCTCGGCATGTTCGTAAAGCATCAGGGCCAAGGTTTAGGAATAAAAAGAGGGAGATAAGGGAAAAACGGAGTATATTCCTTCTGTCTTTCCCATCCCCATTCTTAACAAGGAACTCCACATCCTCAGTTCCCAACAGGAAACTCCACATCCTCCATTTCCAGCAAGGAATTCCCTATCCTCAATTCCTAACCAGGAACTCCCTACCCTCAATTCCCAACAAGGAACTCCACATCCTCAATTCCTAACAGAGAACTCCTTATCCTCCATTCCCAACAAGGATCTCCACATCCTCAGTTCCCAGCAAGGAATTCCCTATCCTCAATTCCTAACCAGGAACTCCCTACCCTCAATTCCCAACAAGGAACTCCACATCCTCATTTCCCAGCAAGGAACTCCTTATCCTCCATTCCTAATGAGGATCTCCACATCCTCCATTCCCGACAAGAAACTCCACATCCTCCATTCCTAACAAGGATCTCCTATCCTCCATTTCCAACGAGGATCTCCCATCCTCAATTCCCAACAATGATTTCCACGTCCTCCATTCCTAACCAGGAACTCCACATCCTCAATTCCCAGCAAGGAACTCCACATCCTCCATTCCCAACAAGGAACTCCCATCCTCCATTTCCAACAAGGATCTCCCATCTTCCATTCCTAACCAGGAACTCCACATCATCAATTCCCAACAAGGAACTCCTGAATTCCTAACCAGGAACTCCACATCCTCAATTCCCAACAAGGAACTCCCCATTCTAAGTTCCTAACAAGGAGCTCCACATCCTCCATTCCTAAAAAGGAACTCTACATCCTCCATTCCTAACCAAGAATTCCACATCCTCAGTTCCCAACAAGGATCTCCACATCCTCAATTCCCAACAAGAAACTCCACATCCTCAGTTCCCAACAAGGAACACCTCAATTCCTAACCAGGAACTCCACATCCTCCATTCCCAACACGGATCTCCACATCCTCAATTCCCAACAAGGAGCCGAAGCAGTGGATGGATGCAAAAAGGGGAATTCTCCTGCCATCCCATCTGGCTGCCTTTGGAGCTCCCAGCAGCTCAGGTTTTTTTCAGAAATCCTGTCACTTGATCATTCCGGACCCCAAGCTCCTCTTGTCCTTCCACGTGGGAGCAAATCCATTCAGCAACAGCAAGGAAAAAAAAAATGGCAGAAGGAGGAAAAAATGCAAAAACCAGCTTTCTAAAATATTCTTTTTCATCATAAAATCACAGAATCATTAAAGCAGGAAAAGGCCAGAAGAGTCCAGTACCACCACCGTGGTCACCACTAATCCACGCTCTCGAGGGCCACATCCACTTGAGATGGTTTTTTGAACAATTCCAGGGATGGGGACTCCAAACCTCCCTGGAGCCCCTTTTCTCCAGGCTGAGCCCTTTCCCAGCTCCCTCAGGAATTCTCCAGACCCTTCCCAGCTCCCTCAGCCTCTCCTGGTGTTCCAGACCCTTCCCAGCTCCTTTCCCATCTCAAAACCACAAGTTTTGAACTTAATTTTAAACCCCAGACATGGTGATTAACATTCGGATTTGTCAGATTGCTGATTTGTTTTAAATCTCTTCGGGAACGACCTCAAAATGTTTTTCATTTTTTAATTGGCGTTGAAAACACTCCCAGCACATGAGTAATGAGGAAGTGGCATCTGCCTGCCTGGAATTTTCACTCAGGAATAGGGATACAGCAAGTCCCCTCTGAGGACACCAGGATTAGATTCCAGCCCTTTCCAGATCTACATCCTGATCACTGATTTTCCCACCAAAATACGAAAGAAATCCCTTTGTATTTTCATATCAACAGAGGTGTCACCACCAGGAAGTAATTTATGGAGTCATTTCCCTGGGAAGCAAATTCAGGGTATTCCCAATCCCATTTCCCTCCTTAAATCCATCCCAAAGTGTTTTCCACGTGCACAAGGCCTTGATTTGATGAGTTAAATGGGTTTTTTTGCATTTTTCCCCAGGCAAAGACACAAAATCCTGGTAGGGATCCCACTTTGAGGCCCAGGCGAGGGAAGAACTTCACGCAAGGAATGTGAAGCCACAGAGGAGGAAATGCTTAAGGCTGAGTTTTGGGACAGGATCCTCAGCTGGAGGAATCCAGCAGCATCCAACTTGGATTTCCAGGAGCTGCAAATCCTTCTCCCGATCCCAGCAAACAAAATATTTGAGGAAAACCAGATGAAAACAGAAAGAAGATGCCTTCAAAACGCTGAGATTATGGCTCTAAACACACTCCTAATTAATGGATCATAAGCTGTCCTTAATACATCCCTCAGCACAGCAAACCCTGTCAGATTCCATGGACTCCTGGAATTGGAAATTAATTGGAAGGGCTAAAGATAGCGCCGAAGAATGAAAAATACTCACATATGCTTTCAAACGTCCTTAATCAAAATAATGATTGCATAAATCCTTCGTGCGAGCTCGGAAAAAAAAAAAAAAGAAAAAATTGCTACCTAATATCCTCCTCATTATCTGGGCCCCAAAGTGTTTGATAGCTTTAAATTAGAGCCGATTTCAGAAGTGGCTGTTAAATATTAAAACCAAGATCCAAAAGGTTTAACATCTCTCCGTGCATCCATGGGAGAATCCATCCGCTGCGAGCGGGATGTGGGCGAAAAATCAAGGTTTAAGCTCTTGCTCAAAGCTTTGATCAAACCACATTAAACTGCAGGCAAAAAATCAGACATCAAAGGCAGCTTTAATTCCCCTCTGTGGGAGCTGCCGAGGAGTGGTGGCACTTGGGGACATCCCAGGACCTCCCACCAGGTTGGGTCAAGGTTGGATGGGGCTCGGAGCAATTTGGGATCGTGGAAGGTGTCCTTGCCCATGGAAAAATGTGGGACTGGATAGGTTTTAAGGTGTTTTCCCACCCAAACCAAACTCTGGGATTCTCCAAAGGTGGGAATATTCCCAGGGACCCCAGGCTGGCAGCATCCCTGGGCTGGGTTGTTCCTTGCATGGGAGAAGTCACCCAGAGGAGGAAGAGCACCATGGAAGGGTTTATTCCAGGTTTTGTTCCCTCTGGAGCGATGCCGAGAATTCCTCTAGGGATGAAAGGGCTGGGATGGCTTCTGGGTGCAGAGTGTGGGAATGGGATGCATTGAAAATAGAATTCTGGAATGGTTTGGGGTGGAAGGGACCCTAATTCCCACCCAGTGCCACCCCTGCCATGGCAGGGACACCTCCCATTGCCCCAGGCTGCTCCAAGCCCCAGTGTCCAGCCTGGCCTTGGGCACAGCCAGGGATCCAGGGGCAGCCACAGCTGCTCTGGGAATTCTATTCCAGGGCTTCACCACCCTCCCAGCAATTCCTGGGAAGCTCAGAGGATGAAACCACCCCAAGCCGAGGGGATGCTGGAGTTGGCTCTGAGGTTTCACAGGGTCCATGAGTCCATCCTGGGCCAATCCAAGTCCTCTCCGTGCTGGCTGGGAGAATGGACACGACTGAGTGCCACCTCCAGGAATTCCTTGGACACCTCCAGGGATGGGCACTCCAAACCTCCCTGGGCAGTGCCAATGCCTGAGCACCCTTTCTGTTGCCCTGAGTTTTGCAGTTCCTCGATGTTTTCATTTTCTGTAAGAGTTTCTCTCGCACTTTCTGCAAACACAGCCACGCTTTGCTAACCGTGCTTTATTGTTTGCATTCCATTTCTCCCGGGCGGAGACATTTGATGGATTTTNCCCTGTTCCCGGGGAGCAGAGCCCGGCCCCCCCGGCTGCCCCCTCCTGTCAGGGAGTTGTGCAGAGCCACAAGGTCCCCCCTGAGCCTCCTTTGCTCCTGTCACCTCTGACAGCAGCTCCTGCAGACAGCCGCTGTTTGTTCCACTCTGCCTCCATCCCTCTGAAAGAATGATTTCCATGGACTTTCACCTGAGGCATCTTGTCCTGGGTTTTGGGTGTTTGAAGGCAGCGTTGATTTTCCAGACAAGGCTGAACAAGTTCAGATGATGAAGAAATGTGATCCCAACCTGTGTTTGTCCGTGTTTCTTCCCAGAAGGAAAAGCTGCCTGACATTTGCAATAGAGATGCTGCTCGGAAAGCTCTCGGAAAAGAGATCCATGAAGGACAAAGCTGAGTCAGGGAGGTTTAGGTTGGATATCAGGGAGTGTTTCCACTATTCCAGAGGGTGCTGGGCCCTGCCCAGGCTCCCCAGGGAATGGGCACGGCCCCGAGGCTGCCAGAGCTCCAGGAGCGTTTGGATGCTGCCAGGGATGCCCAGGGTGGGATTTTCGGGGTGTCTGGGCAGGGCCAGGAGCTGGATCAATGATCCCTGTGGATCCTTCCCACTCAGGACATTCTGGATTCCATGATTCTATTACTGAACGGATGAGAGGATGCAGGGATTTTACCCCATGACAGAGGAGATTTGCCCATCCCTTCTGCTGGCAGGGACACACATTCCATGGAAATCCACCCATACATCCAGGACAGGCTCTTCCCAAAGAAGATGATCCAAAGAAGATGATCCCAAAGGATGCCCCACCCTCTGCTCACCCACAAACCCCCCCATCCGTCCTGAGAGAGGAGGATTTGGGACAACACTCAGCAGAGAGGTGAAAGATTCCTTCAAATCTCCCAATGGGATCAAAGCTTTTCGGAAGAATCCAGATCTCCACAGGTTTCCTGGGAGGTTGAGGGTTTTTTCCCATCATCACAGCGGGTTCAGGGCTGGATCCTGCTTTTCTGGGAATGATTTCAGCCAGAGCGGGTCCCAGAATTCCGTGGCACAGTTTAATTCCCATGGAATGTGCAAACACGGTGTCAGCCTCCAGCCCGGGATGTTCTCCCACTCCTGCTTTTCCTGTCTCTGGATGTATTGAGGCCAAAGAATCATGGAATCATTTAAGCTGGAAACCCCTCTGAGATCATGGAGTCCAACCATTCCCCAGCTCTGCCAAGGTCACCACTGTCCCCTGTCCCCAAGTGCCACATCCATGGATTTCAAACCCCTCCAGGAATGGGAAATCCAATGGAAACCAAATGGAAACCAAATTCCATGCACAATACATAAGACACAGCCCAGAGCCCATCAGGATTAGGATCATAAATACCAGGAGTTAGTACAGAAAATCCTTGGAATGCTCAAATCCAGTGTGTCCATTTCTATCACCGACAGCAGAAATCCAGACTCTCCCTTTCCTTTCAAACAACCAACCCAGGGATGTTTTCCATCCTCTCATCCCTGCCCTGCTGCCTGGGGAGCCTGCACTTCACCTGACCCTGTTTTCCAATAATTCTGTTCCACATTCATCCAGGTCCAAACTTTCCTGTTTCCCAGGAGCGTTTCAGCCCCTGGAACTGTCACTGAATGTCAGATATTGAAAGTTTCTTTTCCATCAAACTTAACAAGGCAAGAGCTATTCCTGATCCAATTCTGCATATCCCAAACCTTCTTCTGTCCCATTTTTTCTCTTGTCCAGGGAAGTTGCAGCTGCCCCTGGATCCCTGGAAGTGTCCAAAGCCAGGTTGGATGGGTTTGGAGCAGCCTGGGACAGTGGAAGGTGTCCCTGCCGTGGCAGGGGTGGCACTGGGTGGGATTTGAGGTCACTTCCAACCCAAATCATTCCATGATTCCATGAAATGGAGAAGGAGGCTCTGTGCCCATGCCAGGGGTGGCACTGGGTGGGATTTAAGGTCCCTTCCAACCCAAACCATTCCAGAATTCTCTTCCAGCTCAGACACCGGAATGTTCACACTCACATTGAAATCTACTCAACTTATCCCCCTTAAAAACACAGATCCAAAAACTTGAATGCTAAAAATGCCATAAAACCCATCTTTTATCAGATGATGCATTAAGATCTTCCTCTTTATGGATGTAAGATCGCTCCAGAAGGATTCGTGCCCGGATCCTTTGGTGTGGGCTGGAGCCAAATGGCACAAATCCCTTTTGGAGCTGCCCATTAATGTTTTTGGGAATGACTTCAGCAAATTTTTCAAGGGAACAACTTTCTGCATCCGCCAAGTGATTGTCAGCTCCACCAGCTCGGCCTACACCCAACGGCAGAAATTCCCTCCCAAAACCACCCCTCAATCCCGGAACGGTTTGGGTTGGAAAGGATCCTCTCATTCCAACCCCTCCATGGGCAGGGACACCTTGAACTGGAGCAGGCTGACCTCAAAATAATGATAAATAATTCAGGGTTGCAGATCAATAAATATTTAAATTATTCAGACGGGGAAAAGGAACGCCTTGAGCTTGAGTGCTGCTCCAAACTCACATTCCAGAGCCTGGGAGCTTCCCTCTCCGTGCTCTGCTCATGGAGTAAAGTTGTGAGGAAGGTAATTATGAATCAATGATAACATCACAGTTCATTAGGGATATAAACCCTAATGTGTGCTAATTAACGAAGCGTCCGTAACAGCAATTACTGACACACAGGGCAGGGCTGAGCACTGCCCACACTCAGCACAGCAGGGCACAAATTCCTGGGAACTCGCCTGTGAACTCATGGAAAAGCAGCTCTTGGATAAGGGAATGAGAGCTCCATTTTGTCAGGATCCAGGAACGGAGCGCAAATGGGAGTGGTTTGAAATAATCTCCTCCAAATGCTCGAGGAGAAATGAATCACCAAAATTCATCTTTAAATAAATCCCAATAAACAAACTTGTGCTGACCCAAAGCTGTTTGCACACAATTAATAAGCAATCAGGAAAAAAAAATATAAATAAAAGCCAGCAGAACATCTCTGATTAACTTCAACAGGCTCCAGACTGGAGAATGAGCTGGTTATTCCAAAGTTAACTGAATCCCAGAATCCCAGGAGCACTGAGGTTGGAAAAGCTCTCCAGGATCGTTGAGTTCAATCTGTGCTCGATGCCCAGCTTGCCACTGAGTGCCACCTCCAGGAATTCCTTGGGCACCTCCAGGGATGGGCACTCCAAACCTCCCTGGGCAGTTCCAATCCCTGAGCACCCTTTCCATGGGGAAATTCCTGCTGATGCCCACCCTGAGCCTCCCCTGGCCCAGCCTGAGGCCGTTCCCTCTCCTCCTGTCCCTGTTCCCTGGGAGCAGAGCCCGACCCCCCCGGCTGCCCCCTCCTGTCAGGGAGCTGTGCAGAGCCACAAGGTCCCCCCTGAGCCTCCTTTGCTCCAGGCTGAGCACCTTTCCCAGCTCCCTCAGGAATTCTCCAGACCCTTCCCAGCTCCGTTCCCTTCCCTGGACATGCTCCAGCCCCTCAGTGTCCTCTTGTCCCGAGGACCCAGAAATGGACGCAGCCCTCGAGGTGTGACCTCACCAGGACAAAAGTGAATTTTGTCCTCACCCAACTGCATCCGTGCTTTCAGACAATCCCGGATAATCCTCTCTTGGAAGCCCATCACAAAAAACTTGGAAAATTCATTTTTTTCAGACAAACACATCACTCCTGACATGAAGATAAATGCTGGGCTCCTTCCAAAACAGAGAGTCGACATATCAAATTACACAAATTATGATGGAAATTTCTTTTTAAGCAGATAGAGACATCTTGACTCAAAACACAATTTTTTTCCCAAAATCAGTAACTTTTTGTTCGCTGGTTTGCACAGGGCAAGCTCTCCCTAACAAAACGTACAAATTATATAATATTAATAATCCCCAAAAATGCTCCACGTTGGGAGAGCTCCCAAAGCAAAAGTAAAGCAGGAATAGGATTTCTGCCTCAAATCAGTGCAGGAGATGCATCCCAAAAGGAATTCCCTCTGCTTTATCAGAGCTATAACCAACTGGTTGGACACAGGGAATGGCTTCAAATAACAGAAAGGAGGTTTAAATGGGATATTGGGAAGGAATTCCTGGCTGGGAGGGTGGGGAGGGGCTGGGCTGGAATTCCCAGAGCAGCTGTGGCTGCCCCTGGATCCCTGGAATTGTCCCAGGCCACATTGGACATTGGGGCTTGGAGCAGCCTGGGACAGTGGGAGGTGTCCATGGATGAGGTGGAATGGGATGGGATTTAAGGTCCCTTCCATCCCAAACCTTCCATGATTCCCCAAAATCACCTAAGGATGTAAATGGCACCATCAAACCTCCCGAAATCTCACGGCAATAACGGGAACGGGCGCGAGAGAGAAGGATAACAACCTCCAGGTCAGAATTTAATCAATTAATAAAACTAATTACCCGAGAGAGCTGCCTGCAATAAAAACATGGGAATTCAGAACCACCACTCTGGATGCTTCTCCCCAACTTTTCCATCACTGGAGCCCTGCAAGGAGCTTCCCAGGGCTGCTCCCTCTCCTGACACTCGCCCTGCCAGGACCTGCCAGTTTTCCTGAAGGATTCTGGCACCGGCGCTTGGCTCGGGCTCCTTGGAGCCTCTCCCACTGTGCCTCCGGGTGACCCTAAATCACCCCTCCTCTTGTTGCTCCAATCCTTATCCATCACGGCGAGCGGGAATGGGTTTTGTCGCCCTTCCAAAGGTAATTGTTATTCCACGGGAAAATTTACATCCCTCTAAAGTCAAGGAATGAAGGACAATCATCTCCGATGGCTGAGCACGCTCCGTTGGCAGGGGAGAGGGAAAACACTCTCCTGACTTTCATAAACTGTCATTCCTGATTTTTTTTTTCCCTTCACACATATTAGGTTTTTTGGTGGTTTTTTTTTTGTTGTTGTTGTTTGTTTGTTTTGTTTTGCTTTTGGTTTGGTGTTTTTTTTCTGTTTTAAGTATTATTTATTAAAGTTTATCTTGAGAAAAAGAGTCACTGGCGTGACCCTGACACAGCACAGAGCAGAGAGTGCAGAAGAAAGCCTGAAAAACAACAGCTATTTTCCGTTTTGGAGTTTTCTAACTTTATCTATCTTACTATGTTAACAAACTTAAAATTTTTAAATTTTCACCCTGCTCTAATTCTACATAATATCACTTAATTCACACTAATTTTGACTCTGCTGTTTCCCAAAGGATAGGCAATTTTCTCCATGGCCGAAGGTCAAAGACACCATTGTCCGGGGGGGTCGAACCCTTCAAAACAGGCAGAGAAATATTCTCTGCTCTTTGGGTTCCAACATGCATCAAACTTCCATTTTCCAAGTGCAGCTTCCGCCCCAAATCCCAACCCTGCTTCCACACGATCCGAACAAAACACATCCAGAAACCCTGGAGATGATTTATCCCGGTGCTGCAAGGACAGGAGAATCATCCCGATGTTTTACCGAGGCATAAATCCCAATTAATCACCGAGATGTTTGCTTGGATGCTTGGGAATATCACACACAATTAATTTATCCGTAGGAATTACTGAGCCGGGCGCTCCCGGCATAAATCAGGAATGATTCCAGTGCTGTGACAAACGATCTCCCTTTTACCACACAGGGACAGGGTAAAGACTTAAACTCTCCATTTTTAATGTCTTATTTACTCTTCCCAGGGAAATTAGTTGTGCACCTGGAATTGGATTTGGCTGGATCGTCTGGAGGATGGATTTGGAAGCAACAATTATTGCTTACAACGGATAAAATATCAATAAATAAAGCAGCCTTTGGAGCAGTTCCATGCCTTGCTCCGGATTTTCTCCGGAAGCTCCACAACTTTTTTGTGTTGGCTGCCAAGGACAACTCCCAGCACAAATTTGGACAAATCCATAAATTCCTTCTCCTTGGTTTTGCTGCTTGGCTCCTGCCTGCTCCCATTTAAACAGCACCACATGGAAAAGGTCCCACTTCCAATGGGATCATCCCTTCCAGCCCATTCAGGGAACGAGGAATAATCCCAAAATGCTGCTGAGCACTTCCAGAGCCTCGGACACTTCTCACACTGAATAATTTAAATTAAACACAACCAAAAAGGTGAATATTCTCCTTATTTTCCAACAGCTCCTCCAACACCTCTGCCAGTGTTTAAATATTATCCCAGTAAGGATTTAAGGATTATCCCAGATGTCCTGGTCCTGCTTTTTCCATATAAGATTATCTGGATGAAGCACGTTCCTGCTAAACTCTTGGGGTTGGAAGTCGATGGGAAGTTCATTGATCTAATTAAGGTATGAATCCAATTTTGGTTTATTTTGGGGTTTTTTCTTGTTTTAAAGCGGTTCCAGCTCATGGAATTCTTCTGGCCGGATGGAAAGAGCTCTTCCATGCTGCTCCAGACCTGGACTGATCCCTTCAAACAGGAGCAATCACAGGTCTGGAGTAGCTTGGAAGAGCTTGATGGAAAAAGCTGGGAATACTTGCAACACCCATGGAAAACCCTTCTTGCTCTCCCAAACATTCGGATATTGATTTCCTTGTTTTTAAAGCTAAATATTTGAAGACGCAGAGCATCCAGGAACCAGGACATAGGATTTTCCAGGATTTCCACTGCTCTCCACAGCCATCCAGGCCCTGAGCTCCTGCCAAGCTCCGTCGTTCCTCCATCCCTTTCCCAAGCCCATCCCGTGCTGTCCCAGTCCCTGGAGCTCTCCCAGTATTCCCAAATTTCCCACTCTCTCACATTCCTGTGGCACACATTCCCAGCTCCAAAAGAGAAAACTCCAGGCACATGGACTTTTTCCAGCTTCCAGGAACTAAAGCAGCCGTGGATATCATTTTTAGGATGAGGTTTGACATCACCAAAAAGCCCCAAATCCTCAGCACTGCTCATTTAAATGTTAATGATCCTCCAGGTGTTTTATGGACACGGCAGCAGACGGAAGATGGGATAAAAAGGATAAAACAGGGATAAAAAGCACTGTCCTGAGATTTATCCCGAATTATTCCAACCCCTGACGAATGGGAGAATCCTGTTGGATACATCCCCTATAAAACTGCCTCAATTCAGCACATTCTACATCCCGAAAAGGGTGATGTGAGCTGAATTTTAGTGTTGGGGGTTCTAATAGATATAAAAAATAAATATATAGATACAGAAATTTATGGAATCCCAGATTTTTGTTGGAAGGGACTTTAGAGATCATCTTGTTCCACCACAGGGAACCTCCCACTGTCCCAGGCTGCTCCCAGCCCCGTCCAGCCTGGCCTTGGGCACTGCCAGGGATCCAGGGGCAGCCACAGCTTCTCTGGGCACCCTGTGC